>JARPMJ010008395.1:0-17500 GCA_033366665.1 Phoxinus dragarum
TGAGCGTGAGCGTCGTGGAGCGTGAGTGAGTGAGTGAGTGAGTGTGAGTGTGTGTGAGCGTGTGAGTGAGTGAGTGAGTGAGTGAGTGAGTGAGTGAGTGAGTGAGTGTGTGAGTGAGCGTGTGAGTGAGTGAGTGAGTGAGTGAGCGTGTGAGCGTGTGAGTGAGTGAGTGTGTGTGTGTGTGTGAGTGAGTGAGTGAGTGAGTGAGTGAGCGGTGTGAGCGAGTGAGTGAGTGAGTGAGTGAGTGTGTGTGTGAGTGAGTGAGTGAGTGAGTGAGTGTGTGTGAGCGTGTGAGTGAGTGAGTGAGTGAGTGAGTGTGTGAGTGAGTGTCGTGAGCGTGTGAGTGAGTGTGTGAGTGAGTGTGTGAGTGAGTGAGTGAGTGTGTGTGTTTCAGATTTTAACACCACCATATAAACTCTACATTTACATTTCTATTCTGAAGAGATTCCACTCTAAACCAGCGTATATGTACAGTATATTGCGTGTTTTTCTATCCGTAAGATATGATGAAACCCTTATTTTTAGGTTCATGAACGTATAACAATCTGTCAGTAGACATGTGGTGTGAAGCCTACTGGTTAAAGATCAACCCCTGGTTTCACAGACAAGGCTTAAGCTACTCCCAGACGAAAATACTCCCAGTTTTAACTGAAAATTGCACTGACATATCTTAAAATATGATCAATCTAGGAAGGCAGCTCATGTTAATAAGTGTATATCATCTTGGATAATTAGTAGAGTTCATTAGAGAAGTGTTGTCATGTCAATTTAGTGCACTAGCATCAGAGCGTATGGTTAAAGGCCTGTTGAAATCCCGAGTAAAACATGAATCTTCAGCGCTGAGCCGAGAGACTCAGATTTAACTTGGACTAATCCATCCGACACAGACTTGAGCAGTCCAGTAATGAACAATCTGCTGTGCTAAACTTTCATCGTTAGATCATTAACACGTGCACAAGACAAACCAAACCAAACATTCAGCTGATTTAAGGCTGAGAGTCAAATATTTACAGAGCCGAGCTCGAGGATGAGAAGTGTTTTCACTCGAGACGAGACATTTAAAGCCCGGTTTCAGAAGGGGTAAGATATGAAGCAGCCGGCTTCACACAACACTGAGCTCAAGAAACATAAGGAAACATGAAGCATTGGTGGCTCCGGTGATCTCGAGAGACTTTGATGGCGAAGATCCACAAGAGCTTCGATCTCAGAGCAATCACCCATAATGCATCAGCTTCTCAAACACACTCTCTCGCTGAGCAGTGGGTCAGGAGATATGGACAAACTTCTGTCGTTGGCGTGCAGACACATACCCGAGTACAAATGAAAGTATGTGTGTGTGTGGAATAGCGTGAACATGAATTTCACAGTTGTGGAGGTGAGAAGACGTTTATACATGTGTGTGTACACCAATATATTCACAGAAACATATGCGCAGCCACGCTCAACAGAAACAGCAAGAACAGTCCAAGCCGAGCACATCACTGCAATGATGAATACATAAAGTGGAGGAGAACGACATTAGAATGATAATACAGGGACGGCCAATGAGTGTGAGTGTACACATCTTATGGTACATTTACATGACAATGATGTACACAAAATGGAAACGTTTTTTCTTTGAGATGACGGTGTTGTCAAGACATTCAAATGGATCTGCAAAAACTACTAAACACGCTGTGTTATGCATGCCAGGCCAGTAGGTGGAGATGTCACTTTGTAAAGAAAGACTACACACATACGCATTCTTGTGCACACGTGTGTTTTTGTAGTTTACACGGAGACGATAACTGTATCGTTTTCAAAAAAAAATTGCACATAGAAACACATTTTCAAAAGTTTGTGTTTTCAGGCCCCAAAACGCCATTGCCATGTACATGAACGAACAAATAAAAAGTTATTTTATTTGAAAACGGTGTTGTGTAAACCTTAGGCCAGATTTTAAAAAAAAAATTGAATGCATTTTTTTAAACACATATGTGTTTAATATTATTTATATCACACATCACATATATATTATTACGGTTTTGGGGAGTCACACCACACCTGAACTAACTTTGCGTTCAAATTATATTATATTTTATATTCATGAGTGTCTTCAATGGGTGATATCAGTTCCTATTTTGTGTTTTTTTTTTATCTGAATTTCCTGAAAGTTCACCACCAAACTTTAATTTGGCAGTCAAAATCTTCTAAAAAAAAATGTTTTATATAGAATTATACAAAATTAAGTAAAAAAAAAAAAACTGCTGAAATTGGTTCAAATATGTTTTCTTCATCATGACATCAATGTTAACATCTCAGTTAACTTCTCCAAAAAAAAAAACAGAAATTAATTCAGAAATTTAATAAAAAACAGCCTGTCATAGAAAAGTCATATATTGATTCAAGGCTGATTCAAAACTTGAAAAGAAATACGTTTGAATGATAAGCGATTTTTTTCTTTTTTCAATTAATTGAAAAGCTTGGTGTCATGCCACTGATCCCACAACATGATACATTTCAAGAGATTACCTGACCAGGATTAATCCACATGAAAAAAGAAATAAAACCAAAAAAAAGGAAGGATCCACACACTTGAAAGTGGCAGAATGTCCATGCAAGGTCATTTTTTTGCTTATGCAGAACATGGTTTTAATTGGCTTTAGTGCTGAACACAGTCATGTTCTCGCAGTAAATGAGGCTATTCCTACAGATTCTTTGACACAAGTGCTGACCTCCTGTTTCCTGACATTACTCTTGGCTCTTCTAAATGGCGTAAAGGACACCTATAGAAATAGCCACTGTGACACAGTGAAAAGGTGAAAGTCTTTAACACGGAAGATAAAAACGCATAGACCACAATTCTGCTGTGGTCGACTAATTGGCCTACCGTTTTATTGAGATTATATCCCCCGTCCACCCACTCTCGCTCATGATTTCACGGTGAATCATAAAAAATCTGCTTAAAAACGGACCTCTTAATTGCAGGACAAGGAAAATAGCGAAGGCGTACTTGGCTTATTATACATTAAGCTCTGAGAAGAGGACGGGAACCCAGCAGGCTCGTACAGTAGAGGAGTGCAGAATTTCAAACAGCTAATTTCTAATGATTTGTGAAGGCACAATGGTGTACCTGCTCAGTAAGCTTCTGGGACTGATGTACTAGAAAAGCTCTGCTGGATGTTCTTCAGAGAGCTTTGTCCTGGTGGGAGGGTGTTAGCGACTGACAAATCCTGCTGACATCTCCTCAGCACCTTGTCTAGATCCATTAAGCAGAATGTGGATGAGAGTCGGCATGATGTGAAGAGTTGGGTGGGTTAAAAGTGAGAAAAACTGTTGTCATCTTGGGCCTTGTCCACACTAATACGTTTAAGTTTGAAAACGCATCTTTTTCTCTCCGTTCTGGCCTTGCGTCCACACTGAGACGGCGGATTAATGAAAACAAAGCTTTTTGAAAACGCTCTCCAGAATGGATACATTTGAAACTGCGTTTCGCGTTGTAGTGTGGACAGTGAAAACGGAGGTATTTAAACACAGTTTAGTCATGTGACGCATATTGAACCCATAGATATTCATGTTTATATCATCATTGTGCCTGTTATGAACTGTTCACTTTCACACAGTTGCTGAAATATGTTAATTCGCTCACTCTTCATATCACAGTCCTGCAAAGATGACAGAAAATTCACTCGCATTTGCTGTCCTGCCATAAATCATGAGAGTAGTTGCGTTTTAGACCACACATATAATGGTGAGAGAGAGAGCGACCTGGACGCATCAGTGAATGCTGAGATATTTTGCTAAATAAAATTATCCTGCCAGAAGAATTGACCCTTCGCAGGGAGCTTGATTGACAGGTGATCTGACCAATCATACTTCGCCATCCACCATTTTGTCGGACAAAGCAGTCAGGAGAGTTAGTAGATTAACATGGAGGATTTGAACTTGAGAAGCGGAGTGTACTGACGTCTGTCCGCGGTTAAAACAACATTCCTTCTGATGTTCATTCATGTTTATTTGATGCTATAAATGAACTAGAAGGAAGAGATGATCGGTTCACGAGCGGCTTTAACTGAGGCGACACAGTGATCTGTCAGACACATTAAAGCTATTTATTGTTTACATTTATTTTAAAAAATGACCAAATTTGAAAGGCGAGACTTTGTTTAATATCAAAAGTAACTGAAAAGTAACCTGGTCTGTGTCTGTCAGTGTGTTGTCAGTGTCTCTCTGCTCCGCGATGTATTTTTCACTGCGTGAGAACATGGTGTGTGTGAGAGCGGTGTGGCTTGTCGGACATAGCGACAGTAACTAAGGGGGGCGGTGGGGTCTTTGCGAACGGTCAATTGCGCGATAACTTTTTCATAAGTATCATCTCAGTGAGCTTTTATAAGGTTTTACGCATGCGCTGTAAGGTGAAATTGGTGTTTTCAGACATTTCAGTGTAGATGAGAAACTTTTGTAAAGCGTTTGAAAATGCTAGTGTGGACGGAGAACGTTTTTAAACGAAAACGCCGTTTTCAAATGTATCCGTATTAATGTAGACGTAGCCTTAGTTTGGGATGTGGCCCCAACAGTGCAAAAAGATTATTACCCATCGAAAAAACAACCTCAATGAACTTGTTGTTTTATGCATTTTTAGCACGATCCATTTATGACGATATTCATCCAACAATAAATTTCATAATGCAAGCTAAACAGGACGCAGTTTGGCTCGAACTGGATGACTGAAGCAAAAACAAAAGACTGTTGCTTTACCCAAAAGATCTTTCCTTCCCAAACACATCATGCTTTTGTTTAACCGTTGAAGATGTCCAAACCTCTGCATCATGCTTGCATCCCGAGGACATTTGATTCCGGTCATTTGGGGATAAACATCAAGGCAATCATGCGCCGTCTTTCCCAAACGGTTGGTCCTCATGAAGGAGCTGTTTGTGTTCGTAACTGCCTCTTCTGTTTAATCTGCACAATATTCTCCTTGCAGGGCGCTGATGGCATGGCGGTGGACTGCTGTTGTTTTCTGTCACGCTGCGATCAGACGATCCCTTGCAGGGTCTCTCTTGCTATAACAAATAGTCCCCCCATTGCCTGTTTACTGGGCCCAGAATCAAGCCATTGTGGGATTTAAGTGATTGGCGTAGACAGCAGCGTTGGCCACCCAAATCGGGGCTCGAACAAATAAACTTGAATGAAACGGTTCCTTGATGCTGCGTCCAGAATGAAAGAGGGCAGTGGGGTTTCAGGATGGTTGGTGGAGGGAAGCGGAGTTTGAACAATCACTTATCAGAAAAGTTTCTACTTGTATTTCTTGTAGTGTGGGAAACCTCGAGTTAGGAATAATGCATTATAGGAAAATGAATGAGGTGGTAATGCGGCCATGACGCGAAGGGAAGACAGAGAGCAAGAGAAAGAGAGCAGGCTGTCCATTAATAGAAAACATACATTTGTGGCACAAACTGAAATAGTTTGATATTTGTGTATATTATATTATATGCTTGGTTAATATCTTTGTGGGTTTTGGTTCTTTTGCCGTTTGAAATAACGTAAATAATTTGGTGATGTGATTTGGACCTATAATGCAGTAAAAACATGCCTGGAAATACTTTAGCTGTGTATTTACTAAAAAAATAAGTGCAAACGGTTGTTAACCAATCAGAATAAAACATTCAACAGCCCCGTAGTATAAAGTCATATTAAATATAGGGTAGAAACCTTAAAATTAAGCAACTCTAAGCTACTAATACAAGTAAAATGTAGCTGAAGAAACTCTTTTCTGGTGAAGCTGGTTGAACATGCTGGTCTTGTTGGTTGAGCTAGTTGAGCTTGTCCTATATATGACATTTGCTGGTCACCAGGGTGGTTTTTAAGATGGTTGAGGTGTTCATAAGGTCCAAAATGTGACTTCAACCCAATTTTAAGCACAAAATGAAAGGTCATGCCATAAGACTTCAATTTTTCCAGCTATTCAAGCAAGTTATCAGTCTCGTTGATTTAGCTCATTGTGAGAAAAAGCTTTTGAGAAGAATCAGTGCACTGAGTTTATTTCAAGAGCATCTAAAGAAGGCAGATTGAATGCTGGGCTTCACCGACACAGACCTGCGGGAACAAGAAGGTTTCAGTTTCCTCCAGTCATTGAAAAAAAGCATAATGCAACTTTGTGTAATCCGGTAATCCAAAAACATTTTTAAATGAAAGAAATAGGCCAACATGTGGTATTAATCACAACCTCCCATGTATTTAGGAACAAAGTCATCAACAATCACGTTTTCCCAGAAGCAGGGGTTGAGCGAAAGCCAAGTGTTTGTCATGAATGTCCATCCACAGTGACTTGCTGTGGTCAGGGAAATCCAGCAGGTCATCATTGAGATCTGAGCGTCTTTGATGCCACAGCCTCTCCGCTATGTTTTCCAGAATACATCTTCCAAAAGAACAGTGACCATTTGACATTATATTGCATCACATGTGTTGGCAACATTACCTCAGTCACATTTGATTTGAGTTAGGTTACATGAGAACGGGCTTATACTGTAAACACAGGAACTAGTGAAAGAAATAGCCTCAGCCATTGAAACAACAAAGCAATGCATCTACTCCCAGCCAAAATATATATTTTTAATGGTGGTTTGCTGGTATAGTTGGTCAGAGAGCTGGTATCCCAGCCTGACAACCTGGCAAGTGCCCAAAACAACTTTAAAACCAGCTAAACAGATCAACCCAACCACTGTGGCAGTATCCAGACAGTGTACGCTCGAAACCCACAATATCTTCAATTAATTACCTTTACTGTGACAACTCTTAACATCTTAGCCAAATAGCTATAAGCAAAAGTTGTTTTTTTAAACAACATTAGCTTTCCAATATTAGCTTGCATGTAGCTCAATCATTAAAGCACGGCCAGCAATGCTAAGGCCATGAGTTCGAATCCAAGGGAAAGCAACTTGAATTGCCTTGAATGCATTGCATGTCACTTCATACACACACGTCTGGCAAATGCATTAATGCAAATGAAAATCAAATAGTTTGAGTACAAATTGTTTGAGCGCCCTATACGCACCCTTGATGTGCACTTGTATTCTCTATATCAGTGTCACTGTTTCTGAACTCCCTGAAACTTGAGTTTCTTCCGGGAACGAAAACGTCACAATATTCCTCATTTAAATAATTAATACGCAGAATAAAGGGGCGGGGCCTGGTTGAGTGAGTTAGTAGTGTGTTAAACTGACGGTTATGGCAAGGGGCGGGGCATTTCCCAAACACACTCGAAGCGCTTGACCAATCACAACACACTGATCCAGCCGACCAATCAGAGCACAGTGTGCTTTTCAGAAGGAGGGGCTTCATAGAGACAGGAAGTAAACAGAGCGTTACTGACAGACTGGGAAGAGAGGAGCCGCAACAATGGAGGATATGTGAAAAAATTATGTTTTTTGAACATTCAAGCATGAAAACCTGTTCTAGTAGAGCCCAAAACTTTGTAAAAGGGCATAATATTTTCTTTTTAATAGTATCATCATCTGAGAAAAATACTTACTGCAGAATTTACATGAGGGGAATCCATTAATTGAGTGTATTTTGTTTTGTGATGTTATTGTTTTATAACTAATTGCAGGGAATTAATGTGTTAACTGACAGGCCTAATATATACACATGTGTGTAACACTCTAGAGGTCAGGTCCCTGAGCAGTGTGTGGCACAGTAATATCACAGCGGAAGATCACGGGGAGAAACAACAACGAGAGCGGGTCTCTCTCTTCTCGTTGTGCGAGTGTTTCAGGCTCTCGTGGTCACTGTGTAAGTGTGTTATCTCCCATCAACCCTCCACCTGTTAGCATAAGAGCTCTCATTATCCTGTAGTCTTCATCAGCAGATTAATACAGCGGGTGTGCTAATCTGACAGCCACAGACACACACCTTAAGAGAAGCCGAGGGAGTCTGAGGAGCCGCTGTTAGTGTGATGCAATTCCCAGCATATCTCTGTCATTCTAGTTCTGCTACTGTGCCATTCACAAGAGAGCAGAGATACTGAGAAAAATATACCTTGAGGAAAAGAAGGTCACAGCTCGGGATTCACGTAGAGATGTGATGAAAGAGTGCAATGCAAGTAAAACTTTTCCTCTCTCGTATCTCTCCATCTATATATAGATTATATTTCTATCCTTCCTAAAAGCTGATTTAGCCAAAAAAAAAAGTCAGCTTTGGCGAGTAAATAAAATTTGGCCAAAATAGACAAACAAGAACACTTTTATTCAACAAGGATGACAGTTAGGACCTTTGTTACACTGGTACACAATATTTCTCTTTCTAATAAATGCTGTTCTTTACAACTTTCTATTCATCAAACGATCTTGAAAATATGCATCACAATTTTCACAAAAATATAAAGCAACAAAAACTTATTTTTTTCTAAATAAAGAGACTTTTTTTCAAAAACATATAAGTTCAATTTGTATTGTTATGTCTTTGTATTTTGAATTTTTTATTGTAATGTTTCGATAATTGATACAGTACATTATTTTAAATAAATGTGAGTAAATCAGATTCATCTGAATTTAATCTATTGAATTACACAATTAACTATCATAAGCTTAGTTAGTAAGAGTTGATGGTTTTAAAACTTCATTGAGCAAACAAGAAACAAATGTTTGAAAGAAAATGACAGATTTTTATATGCTGCTGCAATTCACTCGCTTTTTACACTGCTTACTGCAAAAATTCTGTGAAAGACTAAATAATTAACAAAATACATACAGGATATATATTCTAAAAAAATCACAATAAAAAACGTCATTTAGAAATATTCATGGTCGGCAAATGTTGTCAATGTCCGTGATTCCTGTGGTCGTGAACAGATTATCCTCTGAAACTGCATGTCCAGAAGTGACGGTCCGCAATTTTCGACACAGTGAGATTTTCTGCTACTGGCTGGACATTTTAATTTGGACATTTATATGAAATACATCCTTGATTACTGCCAAGATCTTGCATATTGTCTGTACTTTTATTAAAATAACCACTCTTTTAAATAACATATCCCAAAATCCTGGCCAAGACACAACAGGAGCAAAGAGAAATGGAGAAAGAAGGAAAAACACATCTGATTCAGCCCGAGATGTGCATCTGCCACCTGCTGCATTATACCTGTAGTAGAGACTAGCGAGAGGCGGATTCACACTGCCAGTTAGATTGATGTAAGGCTCAGTGTATATGCTACATCTTCACTCACTTTCACAGCCAGCAGCTCATCCCACTGACAGCCCCGCCAATCACTCTGACTGACAGCCACTGTGGCCAATCAATGTGATGACACTGTCAGAATAAGCTCCGCCCATCACTCTGACTGACAGCCACTGCGGCCAATCAATGTGATGGCACTGTCAGAATAAGCTCCGCCCATCACTCTGACTGACAGCCACTGCGGCCAATCAATGTGATGGCACTGTCAGAATAAGCTCCGCCCATCACTCTGACTGACATCCACTGTGGCCAATCAATGTGATGGCACTTTCAGAATAAGCTCCACCCATCACTCTGACTGACAAGCCACTGCGGCCAATCAATGTGATGGCACTCTCAGAATAAGCCCCTCCCATCACTCTGACTGACAGCCACTGCGGCCAATCAATGTGATGGCACTGTCATATTAAGCTCCGCCCTTCACTCTGACTGACAGTCACTGCGGCCAATCAATGTGATGGCACTGTCAGATTAAGCCCCGCCCATCACTCTGACTCACAACCTTTAGTGTTAAGGCTGTTTAATCTCTTTATATGAGAACAGATATTACCACAAAGATAAAATATTACAAGCTTACAGTAAGCTTCAAGATTCATTAATTTGCAACTTAATGTTTTGGTGGTGGACAAAACATCAGAGGAAGCACATGAAAAAAGGAGTTTAACTTTGAAGCCGCTAATGCAGCTGCAAAGACAAGCAACATTAGCTTTTCTGCTAATTAGTTTTATGTTTAAGGAATAAAAAGAAGTCTAAAGATAATTAGCACTCTGATATACGAGTTTCCAAAGCATTTTCCCCCATGTCTGCGTCTCTCTCCGATGAATCAATTTTGTTGTTATATTCTGCATACTTGGATAAAAGTGTATGCATAATGATTAAATATACATTACATGTAACTAAATTAGCAGTTACAAAACACACAGTTGCAATTGCTAGCCAATCACAAACCGAATTGCTAAGTAAATTACAATATATATCACTAGTTAAATGGTATCTGAATCACAAGCTTCTAGCTAATTATCAACCAAATCAAAAAGCTTAATCGCTAACCAAATTATTAAATAAATCAAAAGCTAAATTAATAGTGAAATATTATCTAAATCGCATGCCTTATTGCTAAATGAATAGCTAGCAGAATCACAAGAGTTACTGCTAGGTGAACGCTAACCAAATCACAAGCTTAATCACTAGCCAAATCACAAACTAAATCAAGCGAAATTAAAAGCGAAATATTATTTAAATCGCAAGCTTTAGTGCTAATCATTAACCAAATCACAAGCTAACATTCACAGCTTTATTGCTTAACTAAACAACAACCAAATTACAAGCTTACCAGGCTAACCAATTTGCTCAGTAAAGCACAAGCTAAATTGCTAGTCAAACTGCTGGCTGAATCACAGGCCTTATTACCAAATCTCAAGCTTAATCGCCAGCCAAATTGTTAGCCGACGCACAAACAGACTTCACAGAAGAGTTGCTGAATGTCACAAATGATGACTTCAAAATTACCATCATCACAATGTTGAGGTGGTAATAGCCTACATTATGTAGCCTACCTATTATTATATATTATCATATACATGTGTTAATCCAACATGGCTTATTAACTTATCCTACAGGCAATATACAGACTTTGTTCTCTTTTTTCTACCTGTTCAAAGGTGCCGAAGATGATTTCCAGTCCTCGGTCTAAATGACTACACTCTAAAATGTTCTGCCACTGTGATTACCTGAAGTGCACAAGGCATTCGCGACGGTAATGACTGTCATTCAGAGGCAGATTCATTCAGAATATACTCAATATGTCTCTGTATGGGCAGAATATAGTGAGTCTCCAGGAGTCACAGAAACGCCGTTTTACACGAAGGACTATTAATGGACTCGCATACCCCGTTTTTTTTTTTTTTTTTTGGGTACGAGCATTAGCCACAGTGCCTATTTCCGCTGTTTAATGGGGCTAACCTTTCCCGTCACACACTTAGAGGCACTTCTCTCTCCAAATCAACAGTTGTGAAGGGCAAATTCAAATTGGTACAGCGCATTCCCTTAAATGATTGGAAAAAAAGTCCCTCTGTATGTCATTTTAACTGTGTTTAACTTGATAAAGTAACACTAAGTGCAACTTGAACATAAAAGACGACAGGAATCCAACATCTACAGCACGGCTGCGAGACAGAAAAGGTGCAATTTCACACCTCACCTGTAGGAAGAAGGAATATCTCACAGAAAAGATGGAAAGAAGAGGCCAAAATCTGTGACATTATTTGCAACCTGAACAGCAGAGAATGACGTGAAATAATTCGTATTTGGTTTGAAAAACAATTAAAATCTGATTTTCGGAAATGCATTTCAGTCTCAAAGGTCAGATCCCATTTCAATTTTTTTTTTTTTTTTTTTGTCGTTCAGGATGTGATTTGTCTGAAATGTCAAACACAGTGCACTACAGTGGTGAATTATGCTTCATGCTCAACATTTCTTTGGACACTGCATTTTTACATATTTCTTTTATTGGTTTTATCATTATTATCATGTTCCTTGTCTTTATTTATGCCTGCCAGTATGTGGATGGATGGGGATGATGGATGGATGGATGGGTGGGTGGATGGATGGGTGGATGGATGGGTGGATGGATGGATGGATGGATGGGTGGATGGGTGGATGGGTGGATGGATGGGTGGATGGATGGATGGGTGGATGGATGGATGGGTGGGTGGCTGGATGGATGGATGGATGGATGGATGGGTGGATGGATGGGTGGATGGATGGTGGGTGGATGGATGGATGGGTGGATGGATGGGTGGGTGGATGGATGGATGGATGGATGGATGGATGGATGATGGATGATGGATGGATGGATGGATGGATGGATGGGTGGATGTGTGGATGGATGGATGGATGGATGGATGGATGGGTGGATGGATGGGTGGATGGATGGGTGGATGGATGGGTGGATGGATGGGTGGATGGATGGGTGGATGGATGGGTGGATGGATGGGTGGATGGATGGGTGGATGGATGGGTGGGTGGATGGGTGGATGGATAGGGAGGATCGATGGATGGATTGATGGATGGATGGATGGATGGATGGATGGGTGGATGGGTGGATGGGTGGATGGATGGGTGGATGGATGGGTGGATGGATGGGTGGGTGGATGGGTGGATGGATGGGTGGATGGATGGGTGGATGGATGGGTGGGTGGATGGATGGGTGGGTGGATGGGTGGATGGGTGGGTGGATGGGTGGATGGATGGATGAATGGGTGGATGGGTGGATGGATGGATGGGTGGATGGATGGGTGGGTGGATGGATGGATGGATTGGTGGGTGGATGGATGGATGGATGGATGGATGGATGGATGGATGATAGATGGATGGATGGATGGATGGATGGATGGATGGATGGATGGATGGATGGATGGATGATGGATGGATGATGGATGGATGGATGGATGATGGATGGATAGAATTTGGCATTCAAGTGTTGATAAAAAAATATTTAAAAAGGTTTTCTTTTTGTAGAAAGCAGAGGATTTGTTCTTTCGGTTAAAATATTCAATATTCAGATATTCGTATACAACAAAATATGAAAGTTTTGTGAAAATGTGAAATGATGCCGGCAGGTAAAGAGTTAAACAACATTTTGCAACATGTTGATTTTGTTTGTTTGTTTGTTCATACGTACATTAATTCAGATTAATTACACCGTTTGTTTATTTATTTATGTTTGTTTGTTTGTGTTTGTTAGTTAGTTGCAGGACTGTTTATAATGAAATGGTGACAGGTAAAAATAAAGACAAAAACAAGAAACTAATTAACTAAACGAACATTAAAACCACAACTCAACCTGTGATTAATACTTTCCTTTATCCAGTCATATAAAAAGTGTTCCCTGAAATGTGTCAACTATCAATTTGTACTTATGGCACTATATTCCTGTGAGTTGTATTCTCCCATTTCATTCTGTTTTCAAGCTTTAAAGTTTCATTCCTCATCCCGACCTGTCATAACATCCACGCGAGACGACATTATCTCGCTAACCTTGTAGCTCAAAGCCGCCATGTCTGCTCCTTCCTGAGTGACAGCAAATATGTGTGAAATGAGTTGTGTCTCCTGAAGACTATTTCCCTGACAGTGATGCAGCACGCGGTGTCAGGCATGTCTTCACCCGGGTCCTTTAGAAGATGACCTCTGACAAACACATACATCAAGGTCCAACCTCTCGTCCTACAGCGCAGAAGTTACGGCACAGACCTTCTGTCGTTCAGAAACGTCAGTAATGGGCCATTTAATGTGTCATCTGTTATTGTTGCAGTTTTCATGTTTTCACAAACACAAATAACATGTCATGCAAGTGACTGACAAGTGGCGAAACAATTCTCAGGTGCATGTGGCGAGAAAACTCAAGTTTATGAGATATATGACAACGTGTCAGGCCTACAACAGCTGAAGGGTGCCATCATCCCCAAGCTAAACTTTCTCAAACTTTGCCTTTTTACTTTCCTCCGGAGAAGATGTAGAGCTAAACTCTCAGAAGTGCTGCTTTTAGAGAAGTTTCAGAGTTTCTCCGCACAGGAGAGGGGGAAGATTCACTCGCATGCTTTTAGAGAAAAACTGTCAATGCATACATTTGTGCAAACCAACGAGGAAAGAATGAGAAGTGGAAAATAGAGAGACAAGGCGAAAGACAATTCTGACAGTTCTTTTCTTTACATATATATAACCATTTTATTTTAAGTATTTATTTTATTTTTATATACTGTATAATATAAATTATGTATAAACATATATATGAAGTATATACGTACATGCACATATTTCTTAAATATATACATGCATATGTGTGTATTTATATATACCAAATAAGTATACACAGTACACACACATATATAATCACAACCATTTATTTGCACTAATATATAACATGTTACATAGCATTAGTGATAATAATAAAATATATTATTATTCTATCGACCACTATACACCCCCCCACCCTAATTACCCATCCTGTTTACTATCCCGATTATCAATTAAAATTACAACAACAAAAAAGCCAAAAAACGAGAGAAGGCTTTGAAAGTGTGATCGGCCATCAGACGCACACACTGTAACTCTGATGAGGAGAACGAGACGTCATTGACTGACTCATTATCACACTGCAATGAGAAACACACACAGAAGACAAGCTCAGAACTAGAAGATGAGAGAAAACAAGAAGTGGAAGAAAAGCAGGGGATGAGGAGGAGGAAGATCAGGGTTTGCGTCAGGTACTAAAGAGCTTATTGTTCAAGACTGAGTAGTCGATTGTGAAATGACAAGCATGACGGTGAAAGGATTGGTCTGTCGATTCCAATTGTCTGGCAGGACTAGAAATGGAGCGGAGTTTGAGGAAAATCAGGAATGACTTGAAAGAGTCATGCTGGATGAGACAGAGGCTTGAAAATGACATTAACCCCCATTTACAAAACCACAGGAGCATGCTGGGACGGGCCGGGCTGAGCCTGTGTGTGTCCAGGTGTTGGACACATTCATCTGTGTATTTAAACCGTATATGTCTGGTGGAAACAGAAGGTCAAGAGTCAAGACATATAAAAACAGTGTGTGTGTGTGTGTGTGTGTGTGTGTGTGTTTATTTTGAATAGCTTTATTTAGAACCATTCACATAAAGGGCTTTCACACCAGAGGAACGTTATCATAGTTCCTATAACTAAAGGCAGAAATACTCACTTTTTTATGCGTTCGCAGTCGCACCGAATGAATCGAGACCGATTGTAGCTATAGGGACGCCTAAATTAGACTGCATAGTAGTGTCTAACCATAGACTGTGTGAAAGAATATGGTTGTAGTGTCCGTGATATCACCCGTAGAGCGTTTTTGAAGCCCAAAATGGGCGGAGCCAGCCGTCGCCATCTTGGCCGCGCGTCACTCCCCGATAACTGAAAACGGGCAGCGAGGCGGATTAGCTGAGGTGACGTGACGCTAACAAACAGCAGACAAACGGCTAGTAGTGACATCACCGGCAATCCACCTGCCACTCAAGTGGCCACGCCCTTAATAATGCACAACATTAAGGATGAATATAATTTAAACGGATGAGTTATAAAAAAATTTACCTCCCACACAGTCGTCATGAAGGGCAAAATTAGCAATATAGACCAAAACCACTTTTTGTACCAGGCTGTAAACATGTTATTTTCTGCTGTGAAGTTGGGTAGATTAACATGGGATTGACTCTCTTTTGCAGCCGGTCTCTAGAGGCCAGTCGATGAACTGCATACAAACTACCAATGATGTAAGTTTAAGTTGATTGGCTGAACGCATGCCATGCAAAACACTGGCACTGGCCATTTTTAAAAAGCATTGCAAACACACAGTTTACATATACTTACTCCACGAACATGGAAAACTGTGATAGATGGACTGAAGGCAGTTCTCAACCAATCACGGTTCGCCTAAATGACGTCACGTATGCTGGATTATGTCACTTCAGAGTTCCTACATGTGGTGCAAATGCAACCAGGAAAATTACTCGAGGGGAAAATGAGTTCTTGGGAACGGCACTGGTGGATAGTCCCTATAACTGAGATCCTATAACTACACGTGTGAAAGCCCCTTTAGACAGGGAAAGATCTCCGAATGACATGCAAATTGACCCATTTCCTTTTAATGACATTCCGGATATACTATATGTGGAAACCAGAAATTACAGGTAAGCAAGGACATCTGGACTGATGAAAACAATTACATCTTGAATCCAGAATAATTCTTAAAGTCAGCCTTCGGTTCTTCGGTTCAAGAAAGCTCTGGCCATGTTGTGTGCAATGATACACCCGGGCCGTCTGTGGATAAGACTAACATTATGAGTGTTTTTATCAGCTTACCCATCAATCTCCCCATCATGATGTGTCGTGGAGTGTGTTTGTCATCCTGGCTCTCTCCGGGATACAGCGACTGAGAGATCCGCCGCTCATGTTCATCTCGTGGAGAGTTCAGAGACACAGTCGGGCTACTCGGAGACTCCTGGAGAGAAAGAGCGGAAATATATATACAAATATACTCGATTTTTAATATTTCAGATGCTTTATTTGTCTCGTCCCTTTAGAAAATGGTTGTTATTGCTTTAGGCACAATTGTCAGAAAATGTAGTCAGATGCAAGCCTAAAATGTAAACAAAACGTAAAATTAAATTGAATAAAACAGTTTTTCTTGCTTTATCCGCAATTGTCACAAAATTGTCAAATGCAAGCATAGAATGTAAAAAAAAAAAAAAAAAAAGTACAATTTGATATAAAACAGTTATTGTCATATGCAAGCCTAAAATTTGAAGAAAACAAAACAAACTACATTGAACACAAAACACAATTGTCACATTTTGTCAGATGCATGCCTCAAACAATACAAACAAAACAAAACTAAATTCAAAACAAAACTAAAAAAAGTTCAAATATTTGTTTTCTTGATTTAAGTGCAATTGTTCCAAAATGTTGTCAGATGCTCATCTAAAACAATGCCAACAAACAAAACAAAACAAATCTAAAAACAAAACAAAACTTAAAACAATAAAAAAATGCTCGTCTAAAACAATGCAAAACAAAACAATAAAACAAAACAAAACGCAAAACAAAAAGTCAGATGCATGGCTTTTGTGAGCAAAACAAAACTCAAAAACTCAGATAAAGTTGTAATCTGAAGCCAGACGTCTGTTGTCCAGCACAGGTCAGTCTCCGGCACTAATAGAGCGGTCACTGCGCTGTCGGGACTGAGGTCTGATCTCAGGTCCTCTATGAGCTATCATGTTCTTACAATGTGATACACTTTCCCCACGGGCCGGCACTGATCGGGAGAAGGTCTCACTTCCTCCCACAGGAACTTCTCCTGATTCTTACCCATAATCCTCAGCACCTGCGCTCCTGTCTACTAGGAGGACCAAGATCCACATGTCAGTGTTTTTAGACACAGCTCTCTGGATCTGGAGACAAACCTCAAGGGAACTATGAGAAGGCTTTTTTGAATGCATCATTGCATTCCCTACAACATACCCTACGCCCTGCATCTCTTTCTGTAGGCCGGAATACAAAGGGATCTGACAGTCGTTAGCTGGAGAACACATCTAGATCCATCAAAGACGAGCAAGACTGGACTGCAGGATGACCATCACACGAGACACATCTCGCCCAGCCCGGTCAGGACGTTTGTGGGAAAACAACAGCTGTGTAATATAGACGAGACGTTTAATGAAGTCTGGAGATGCTGACTTGATAAAACCAAACGTTTACTGACGCAGAGAAGA
>JARPMJ010008395.1:20000-35007 GCA_033366665.1 Phoxinus dragarum
CATAAATATCACACACGCGCTGTTTTTGTTTTCCGAAGAGCAGAAGTGAAAATATGATATTGATTTACACAACAACACAAAAGTTTGTTAAAAGTTTGTGTGTAATAAAATCTATGTTGATTGTTGAATCAAATAAAATCTGTATTTCTAAAGCTACTTTTTGTAATGTTTTGTAATACTTGATGCTTTTCTCATTTAACACAATAATGACTTTAAATGATCTTTTGAGAGTAATTTATCAGCCAAATTTGATGTGGGGTTAATTTGCGATTAATTAGATTAATAAAAAATAAATAATAATAATAATAAAAATAAAAAAAATAGATAGATAAATAAATAATAAATAAAACAATTATATATATATATATATATATATATATATATATATATATATATATATATATATATATATATACATATATATATATATATTGTTATTTATATAAACATCAAATTTTTATTATAATAAACTTATATTATAATAAATTATAAAAAAATATAACATTTTTTCATATATTTACACTTACTCATATATTAAGATATATATATACATTTTAGGTGAAAGATAAGTGTTAAATTGTTTAAAAATCTAAATGGAATACATTAATATAGTTAAGTTAATACTACTATTATTATAATTATTATTAATACTACTACTACTTATAATAATAAAAAATGGATATTATTATTCATTTAATTGCATTAAAAATACTTTTGTATACGTCAGACTTATATTAACCGAAAATAAAGACGGCATGGTAGCTCGAGCGATCTCTTCTGAGCACAACTGTCTCGGTTCACCTTGTGAAGTGTGAGTGAGTCAGATTGAGTGTGTGTCGTGACACCCGATCTGCTCAATGCCACTGTGACTCAGTGCGCTGGCCTTTGATTCAATCAATTACTTTCTCAGGTGAACCAATTGAGTTTCCCTCCTGAGCTGTAAGTGGATTAGAGAGAGCGTCTTCATTCTGAGCCTCCAGTCAAACAAGACTGCACGAGACACACACACACACACACACACACACACACACACACACACACACACACACACACACACACACACACACACACACACACACACACACACACACACACACACACACACACACACACACACACACACACACACACACACCACACACACACACACACACACACACACTCTCCTTCCTATTTGCAATTTCTTTGAGGTGCAAAACTACATTTCCCATGATGCTTCTGTCGTCCTCCTGAATCCAGTCACAGTGATATGACATCAGTAAGTCATTGTGAGTTCATGTCAAAAAGGTCCATCGGAGAGTAAATAAACTAATGAAGTACGGATCCAGAAGTCCTCCTCATATTGCTTGGCGTATGTGGATGCGTCCCATCATGCCCTGCTTCGCCCCGTGGAGCCGCAGTCTGGCTCAACGCTAATAAAAGCATAATTTACCAGTCAGGCTGATTGATAGCTCTCTCAAGACACAATCGATCAGACACTCATTTCTGCAGGACGGTTTTCTGCAGCCAGCATGACACTTCCTTCCTGATGTCAGCTTTCATAAACGTCATGTGGACACACACCACATGCGCTGCTTTATGCACAGGAGGCACTCTTATAGTAAAAATGCACAGTTCTTCATAATTGGGACGTACTTCAGCAAGAATATTATGAATTACAGTCTGAAATCTCTACTTCACACTGCACGTTAAAACAGAGTACTCATTTTGACACTGAAATTAATAAGTTACAGCACTGACACAGCAACAATGACTTCTTAATGTGTTTTAAAATGGAAATTTTTACTGGAAAGCCAGTAAAAAACATTAAACATTACACTATTCTTTTTTTTTTCTCATTCGAGAAGCAGTTTTACTTCGATATACGTCACAATAGAGAAGAAAATACTATAGTGCAACTTCTGTTTTATGCCAACTTTTTACTGTTTTTTTTTCTATATATAAAAAAAAATGTAAACAAGATATTAGATAAGATACATATTTACTTTAAAAGAAACACTGCATAAATCATATAGGGCCGTATCTTGCACCCAGCGCAATTGACTTTGTACTGGACGCATGTATCAATCCTATTTTGCACCCGCGCACAGCGACTCTTCCCTCCACAGACGCACGTCGGTAAATTAGAGAATGAACTTGCGCTCGGCGGTTCAGCGAGAAGAGGAGTGTGTTCCGGCGCAAACGTTCCCTGGAGATATTCTGCAGTTTCAGAAAACAGTTCCTCCACTGACCAGGAGAAACCCAGTCTGAAGACAGCGGCGCGTTATTCAGACGCTATTTTAAGGGCGCATGCTTGGCCATAATGTAACGTGTGCACACAACACACACACACTTTGCTTCTCTCATCTACACAGACGCAGCAGTTCATATTTTTGCAAACCATACATAATTACGAGGAAAAATATTAACACACGAGGGAAATCATTGTGGCGTCCATGAAGATGTGAAAAAATAGGCATAAATCTAGATTACACATTTACCCAAATTATTCAGGCTAATTGTAGTAATGACGGATCAAACCTGTTTGGTCAATAGTGAGACACATCGGTATATAAGGACATCTGACAAAGTGTGTTATCCGTCAAGAACCAGGAAACTAAATCCTGAAGACTGAGAACACTGTTACCATCATGTAAGTTGCGTGCGCCGGCAAATCCGCCGTTATAATAGCAATCCGCCGTGGAACAAGCGCGCCGGCTCTTAAAGGGAATGTGAGAGGACGCTCTGATTGGTTTATTTCACGTTACGCCCAAACCACACCTATGAGTAATGAAGCGACTTCAGACCAACACATGTTAGATTTGCGTCGGGCGCAAGAGTCGTTTATCCCGCCGGTGTAATAGCAACAGCGCCAGGATCCGCCCACAGAGTTACTTGCATTTCACGTTTGATACTTGAGTTTCAGAGAGTTACAATAGGACTTTCACACTGGCATTATGCAATCTTTAATACAAGAATACTTTGTCTGATGCACTGGCAGATTTTAAAAAAAGCGTATATCTGAGTGAAAATGTGGGCGGGGCTTGATTGTGTCCGCGAGGAATTGATTGGATGGTTGTGGTTTGCTATTGGCTGATCTCATGTGAGTGACATGTTATAGCCCCGCCCTCATCATCAGAGAAGAGAAGAGGAACTTATTCTGATTCAAGATTACCAGGCATATGAATTATGATGTGCACAAATAAATAATTTATTCTCAATACTAGAATATTCCATAAAAAATAAGAATGGTAATAAGCCTCCTCTGAGACAAATCTACAAAGTTTAAATAATCTGAACAAGAACTGCAGAAGGAAATGAGAAGCACTTGTAAGTAAAATCCAGTTAAATAGTACTTTTGTAAAACATCAAACCAGTGACATTTTTGGCTCGATGCAAATGCATTATTTTCAAAGAACAGAGCATCTCCGAGCGAGGCCAGCGTGCGCATGTATTACTTCCCGGAAGGATTCCCAGATATGTGGAATAACTTTGAGGATATTTTCTTTTTTCCACAAAGAGAAATCAAAGAAACTGTGAATGAAAAAGTGGACCTGAGGGCCATCACAGTTCTTCAGACACTGTTTATGATGATGATGAGGATGATGAGTGTGTTATATAAAAAATTCACACTGAAAACTTTTTTTTTTTACACAATGTAAAATGATAATACTGTGAATAATGTGTTGTAGCTCAAAAGCCACGTTTCAACTGTCGGGCCCAAAGTGTGTGTGTGTGTGTGTGTGTCAGGGCCAGTCAAAACACACTTTCAGAGCGCAGCGAGTGTGTGAATGCCTTCTGTTTGTGATCTGATGTGGATTCTGGTCACCGGATAAGAAAGAAATATTTATATGCGATGCAAAAGACTGCGCTCTAATCATACGACTGCTTGAAGAAATCAGACAAATCATACGTGACCCTGGATCACAAACCCAGTCACGAGCCGCACGGGTATATCTGTGGCAATAGCCAACTATACACTTTATGGGTCAAAATTATAGATTTTTCTTTTATGCCAAAAATCATTAGAATATTAAGATCATGTTCCATGAAGATATTTAGTAAATGTCCTACCGTAAATATATAAAACATGTATTTTTGTGAGTGAATGCAGCACAATCGTGAACATAAATGCACAACTTTAAAGGAGATTTTCTCAATGTTTACATTTTTTTGCTCCTCAGATTCCAGATTTTCAATAGTTGTGTCTCGACCAAATATTGTCCTATCCTAACAAACCACACATCAGTGGAAATATTATTTATTCAGCTTTCAGATGATGCATACATCTCAATATCAAAAAATGTACCCATGCGACTGGTTTTGTGGTCCAGGGTCACATGTCGGCTATCAGAATCGTGTATTTATTTTATCTGTCAGTACGTCTTGTATCTTTATACCGGACTGTCTGATATCCATATTTAGATCCGCATACTGTATGTCATAAAATAAAGCAAGTTTCTCTGTTTCTCTGACTGAGAATATAACTGTATTGGGGCTGTTGTGCTAAAGCTCCTCAGGTCGTATTTTTGGAGGAGAATATGTAGAAATGATCGTTCTTTCTAAATGTGATGTAAGCATACTGTCCTGTGACTACAAATACACAGACGCGGCTGAATAAGTGTGTGTCCTCTTTCTTTTGTGAAATAATGGTAAATACCGCTTAATTTCTGTGTGACTAATGTGCAATCTTGACACAAATTAATTCATTATTATCAATGTATCACGTATTAGTGTGAAACTGTGGTAAAACATCGATGCTTGGGTTTTAAACCTTTAGGTAAACAACAAACTGCTGCTTTTATCATGTTCGTTTAGTGATCTCGCTAGTTATTTATTTATGGTTATTTTTCTGATAAAACATCCATTTGTTGGTGAAACGATGTGTTTGTGTGACGTTGTTCCAGAGATGTGTGTTTTAGTCCACAGTGCTTCTCAGCTTCAGGCCCGACGGTGGAAAAGTGGCTTCTGATATTTCTTACACACATAGTCAACACTTTAACATTCGACTTCATCTAAACATACAGAAAATTCAAAGGTAATTTCTGCTTCTGCCTCAAACGCGTCTGGATTGAACCGTGCGACTCCTCGACGTCACGAGCCAGTTTAACAGACACTAGCGGCGTGGAAATCTAATTGGACACACGCGGTCCGGGGAAATGTATTAATTTCTCGTTTTAATAATCCAGTGCTGATAGACTCAAAAGCCAAACTTTATGAGGAGAAACATACGCTTGCAATTACCCACAATCCTCAGAGGCCGTCTTCCAGCACTCTGGTGAACTTTGATAACTTACACCAAAACATGTTGTAATAAAAAAAACATTAAATGTAATCAACAAAGTTATATGTCCCATATTTTACTGCAACGGTGTAAAGGGAAAACCCAGTGCCAAGAACAACGATAAGTATTTTAAGAAATTAATTGAATTCAAACGACTGCAAGGATTGTAATTGCCTGAGAACATATGATCTTATATTAATAGAAACGGAAAGCCATCGATTGGAATCGCTCGGCCTCAATTATTGAACTGAAGAAGAAAACGCAATGACCAATAATACATTACATCATTATCTGGGTCAAGACGATCCCTTATGAAGCTTCAGTTACCAAAGGCAGTGTGAAATATCCCAGATCCTCAGAAACCCCGGAGAGTTTCACTCAAGTCAGCGGATGATTATTAAACCCTTCATTTACAGTTGAGACTCTGAATCCTGTAATTGTGACAAAATCAGTCAATCTCCCCATGCCACAACTTCCCTCTATGAGCCGGAAGAGCAAGAGAAGTCAGAAGAACAGACTTTACACAATTTTAAGTCACAAAATGTTCCTAAAGGTGGGCGGAAACATTATGATGCCATCATAAGCTGCATCATATTTATCAGAAAACATCAGCGTATGCCGCCGCATCTCATTAGTGTGTACATTATATTTAGCCATATTGTTTTACACACACTGAAATGTATAATATGGACATATGCAGAACTTAGAAAACATAAAATAACTTTTTATTATTTGTACCTTTCCATTTTTATAAATATATTTGTGTAATTCCATTTTACAATGATATAGATGTTTTAGAGGTCCTGTCCTAGATCTGAACAACAGTGGTATCTTAATATTAACTATGCACTCTATGTTATTTAATTATTTGTTTGTTTGTTAGAATTAGGTTTTATTTTTATTCAAGTTTTTTAAAGAGGCTATATGCATTTTTCTGAAATTTAAACTCGCGACTGACACCTGTGGCCAAAAAACAGAACTGCTCTCCTTTCTGCTCGCTCGTCCGTGCACACTTCACAAGTCATCTGCTGCAAGGAGGTCAGGTCAACATTATGTTTACAGAGGTAAGAACAGTCAAATACATATATTGTTTGAGATAAGTGTTCTGAGTGATCTGAAACGTTTAACATGAACGCGCTTGACGTCACATCCGCAGACAGCGCGGGAAAAATCCAACCCGACAGAAAATAGGAAAATAGGATACAGGCTTTAGGTGCACCCACTGTGAGCAGACAAGGTGTCCGTATGCTCATCAGGAGATGTTGGAGTCATACATGGTAAAATAAAAAGGCTATTGTTTCGTTTATTTTGGGGGAAAAGTTCCATATAGCCCCTTTAAGTTTTAAGCATATAACATTAATATTTGATCTTATTTCAATTAACGGAAACATGTTTTTAACACATACAGTAACAGTAATAACAATGCTGAACTATCCTAATGCATATAAACCCAGAAGAGGAACCTTAAAATCTCTAAACAAGAGGTAAGAACAATGAAACTGTAATTATGTTTCAAGACTGTGAAAATACTTTTTTTTTTTTTTTTTCAGATAAAACAAAAAAACAATTTAAGAGGTATACCAATTTAAACTAATTGTTACACATGTTGCCTTCAGGTACGTTTTGACCTGGAAGAGAAGAGTGGCTTTACACATTTAATAATGCTGGTTTTTTATGTTTTTATTTATTTTTAAATCTATTAGTTAGATTTGTCTCAAATTACTTCTGTACATACAGTACATTTAGCCTCGTTCCTACACTCACACAAACACACACACACACACACACACACACACGCACACACGCACAGGCACACAAGCGCGCACACACACACACACGCACACACACACACACACACACAGGCACACAAGCACGCACACACACACGCACACAGGCACACGGCGCACACACAGGTGCACACACACACAGACGCACGCACACAGGCAAACAAGTACACACACACGTGCACACACACACAAACACAGGCACACACACACAGGCACACGGCACACACACGCGCACCCCACACACACACGCGCGCACACACGCGCGCACACACACACGCGCACACACACACGCGCGCACACACACAGGCCAGCGGACAGTGATGGATCTTATTAATTGTAATGCTGGCCTCTGTTTTCCTGCATTTGCTCTCCGACAACAGCAAACGTCCGTCCGTCACAGAGAGCAGAGCCGTCGTCCCCCGACACACACTCCTGCAAACTCTCACTACCCATCATGCTCCTCTTCTTACACTTACACTACTCTCTCCATCTCTCTGTTCCCTTATTCCAGCGTTCCCTCTCCCTCTGAAAGCCGTATCAAAGGGCAGTTTAGTGTGTGTTTGACCACAGCGGGGGTCCGGCTGTACAGTTGATGAGGATGATGAAAGCAACCGTCCTCATCCTCGTCCTCGTCTGACAGACAGATAAGAGAGAGCTTGAGCCGGGGGTTTCGGCAGGCGACGGGTGACCTTGGATGGGACGTGTGTGTGTGTGTGTGTGTGTGTGTGTGAGAGGGGACAGGATCTCAGCGTGATCTCAAAGCTCCAGCAGAAACTCAACACACACGCTAATAGAGACTGATCTGAGCTCAGCAGTGTGTCTGCTGTGGGCCGCTGTGTGTTTCGGGGGGGTTCTGTGTGTACGTCCGTGAATGACGACAAAAATACATCATTTTTTGACAGGGAAAAAAGTATAACACAAAGATAATAAATCTCATGAATCTGATTAGACCGTTAGCATCTCTCTCAAATAAATGACTAAACAGTTTCGATATTTTTCCTATTTAAAGCTTGACTCTTCTGTAGTTACATCGTGTACTAAGACCGACGAAAATGAAAAGTTGCGATTTGAGGCCGATATGACTAGGAACTATTCTCTCATTCCTGCGTAATAATCCAGGAACTGCTGCCGTACAGCAGCGCAAAGATATAGGAAAAATATCGAAACTCTTTGGTCATTCTTTTGAGAGAGATGCTAACGGTCTAATCAGATTCAATGATCTATGCTAAGCTATGCTAAAGTGCTAACACCAGACCCGGAGATCGGCTGAATGGATTCGGAAACGGTAAAACTGTTTAACTCTAGGGGAGATGGGAAATGAGTGGAGTGTTCCTTTAAGATCTTCACTTAAAATGTACAATGTGTATTCACCGAACATATTTAGTTGTGCACAGTCAATCAAAGTATACACATGAGAGTCTCCTGAGGAAAAGCGTCGATGGAGCCGAACCAGCCGGAGCTGAAGACCGAAAACATTCCCAAGAGAAGACACATATTCATCTTCACAAGTTTCAAGACGTTATGGTGAGTAACCATAACACTTACCCATCCCAATGTAAATAAAGATAATAAATGATTCGCTTACGAGGATAAGTCAGATCATTGGCAGAGGTCATTTTACACCAATGAGGACATATTTACGAATAAAGACATTGACTTTAGCTAATAAAAAACTTAAAAACTACACAGTGTACCTTTAAAAAAAATTTACAAAATCTCACGACCCCAAACTTTTGAATGCTAGTGTGTGTATTTAAATTTCTGAAAATAATACACAGTATGTGGTTGAAAACACTTGTGAACATTTTCCGAGCACTGATCTAGTCGCTCTCGGGTCTTGAATTGAACAGTAGATTGTGTAAGATTGTAATCACAGCGCTGTTATCAAAGGGTTAATGTCTTACAGTGTAAACACCAATGAGTCGCGAGTTGACTTCGGTGGAATGGTTCTTTTAATAAATCTTTTAAAGAATTGATCCGACAGATCCGATGGTGAGTCTCCTGCTCCGCTTCATGAATTCAAACATTTCTCATCAAATATTTCCAAAAGCAAACAATCTGAGTTATAGTATCCACTTTCATTTTACAGCTTTATACTCGTACTGTACGCCACCGATTGCCTTGTCACTGTCTATTTTTATTTCTCCAAGAAATCTTAAGAAAAACCCGATACTTAAAAGAAACATAAACGCGAACTCTATTAAGTCCCTGAGCTACGAAAGAGCAAGTTCTGAGCGGTGCGCTTTTCCTCCGGGAATCATCCGTGAGTGCGGTCACAGACTATCATCTCATTTCCATAAGCAGTCGTCACTCCCAGCTTCTTCTCCCCGAACGCCGCGGCTTCAAAGCGGCGGCCGTATATTCTTTAGAAAGATAAGTGTTAGATTACGCTTTCTGATGTTATGACCCTGTGCGGGCAAAAACACGAGAGAGAAAAGAAACACAAACACACATCCAAGGATTGCATTCGGAAAGAGGGGGGATGGAAAAGATGGCATTTGGAGTTGATATTTGATATTTCATACTGCCATCTGTTATCAGTACAAATCAGCATGAGCATTTCAGCGGTCAAATTGCTTTCGATCGCAATCCTCCGCTCACACCCCAGTGTCTCTCTCTCTCTCTCTCTCTCTCTCTCTCTCTCTCTCTCTCTCTCTCTGATAACAACTACTCACTTTAATTCACTTTTTCTGCAGTCAAACTTCCGTCTTCACATACAACTCAACTCTGACTGTCAGTCACTCTGAGCGTTCATCTTAATGCAGGAAGAACCGCAGAAAGTCATATTCATAATCAGCATGACCAGCCACTGAACTATAGTCTGTTAGTTTAGTATTACGTATGCTGCATTAAAGTTTATGGTCGCCCTGCTGTAAATACTGTAGTACCTGATTGCTGATTTTAGTCTCTAAGTCTCTCAAACCCTCTTATCAAAACTGTGTTCTGGTTCCTTGGTCACGCAGAGTTCAATGTTTCAATTATTCTTCACTAGATTTCCACCATTTTGATTTTGTCAACACATACTTTTTTATTCTTCAGCTTTCATCCCCAAATTTGGGTCAGATATCTCTGGCCATGTTTGGTCAGATATTATAAAAACTTTGATTTAATACACCACATTAATCAAATGCAAAGCATTAAAACAAATACATGTGTTTAAGAGGACGCAAAGCTTGAATCTTTGGAACGCTTTGACGCTTGAAAATTATACTTTCTAGCTATCATCACCACAAAGCCCTGAGTTTTGAGACAGCGCCACCTACTGGCAAAAGTGGACAAACCTTTGGAATAACTGGGCCTAAATATATTAGGCTTTTAAATGCATTTCTCATATTGTCATTGCAGCAGAAAAACACCAATGTTGCTCTGTATGTAATTAGTTTGTCCTAGTAAAACAAAAGGGACAAAACATTTTTTTAATAAAACTAGTACACCAACATAAAGTCAAGCATACTTTTTTTAAAAGAGTATTTATAACAAAATAATATAGCCTACTTAAGTGTAAACTAAATGTAAAAAAAAGTTTTCAAAAACTTTAATTATTTTTAAATTAAAATGCAATTGAGTTTAAGGTTATATTAAATGCATTTAGTTTAACTTTAGAGTGCATTTTTTTTACATTTATGAAACCTTTCACAATATTCTAATTTTGAATTTGGGGTTTTCATAAGCTGTAAGCCATAATCATCAAAATTATAACAAATAAAGGCTTGAAATATCTATCTTTGCATGTAATGAGTCTATATAATATATTAGTTTCACCTTTTAAGTTGAATTACTTTTGCACCATATGCAAATTTTTCAAGTTTCACCTGTATTATCTGCAAGTCCAGTTTTTTTGTTGTTTTTGTAAATAAATACTTTTAAGATTTGAAGAACACTAAAATTGCACATCCAGTAAAATGAAGCGCACTTCTGTTTCACAAGGGCATGTTCACAACGCAACCGTACCACAGTTTAAAGAGCCAAAAAGCACAATGTAAAACATAGCCGAGGACGTTCCTGCACATGCTAAAGGCGGTGTATAGCGTACCTCTCCTCTCCCCGCGAGCCGCCGGGCGACGATCAGCTGGATCATGCCTCTCTTGTTGCCCTCGACGGACATGGACTTGCGGAGGGTCTCCATGGCTTCCTGATTGGTCTTTTCCAGTAGAGACTCTCCATTAACTGCTATCAGCTGGTCATTTACCCTCAGCCGCCCATCCTGTGATTGCACACACAAGAACAGTTTTCTTTAAATCAAGATCGAATATGAAAAAAACGCATGTAGGCAATCAGACCGCCGACAGAACCTGATTTTAACGTGTTCCCGGATCAACATTCCAATCAACCAATCAGATTTGAGGGAGAAGTTTACAGTTTATGTCAAGTTTAGGCTTATAGCCAGGGTTAGCTGCTTCTACATCAGTTTATTCATCATCTGATTTTAGGGATTTTATGGGTAGGATTAGGTTTAGGTTTAGGGATATGGTTATGATTACATTTTCGGACAGGAATATTGTCCCAGGATCAACAAAATCCGGACGTGGCACGCAGCGCTCCTCACCTTGCAAGCGGCTCCTCCAGTGATTATAGACTTGACGAATATCCCCAGGTCAGCGTGGTTCTCTTTAGATCTGTTGCCCTTGACACTGACCCCTAACCCTGCCGAGCCCGAGTCATTGAGAGGGATTTCAAAGGTCAAAAACTCTCTCGTTCCATCCGGAGTCAATATTAAATCATATTGTTCTTCTTTCTAAAGAGATAAAGGAAAGGCACAAAAGATATTGATAAGTTGAGTGAGGAAAACTGTATTTATTGTTTCAATACTTTCCCCAGTTTAATCTGAATTTCTATTTACACTAAGCCCGCCTTATTGGCAGATGCTATTTACACTAACTCCTGATTGGACCAAACATAATTAGAACTCTGCCCACTGGCGCCTGATTGGACCAGACAGAATTAAAACTCTGCCCACTGGCGCCTGATTGGACCAGACATAATTAGAACTCTGCCCACTGGCGCCTGATTGGACCAGACATAATTAGAACTCTGTCTACTGGCGCCTGATTGGACCAGACAGAATTAAAACTCTGCCCACTGGCGCCTGATTGGACCAGACAGAATTAGAACTCTGCCCACTGGCGCCTGATTGGACCAGACAGAATTAAAACTCTGTCCACTGGCGCCTGATTGGACCAGACATAATTAGAACTCTGCCCACTGGCGCCTGATTGGACCAGACATAATTAGAACTCTGCCCACTGGCGCCTGATTGGACCAGACATAATTAGAACTTCGCTCACTGGCGCCTGATTGGACCAGACATAATTAGAACTCTGCCCACTGGCGCCTGATTGGACCAGACAGAATTAAAACTCTGCCCACTGGCGCCTGATTGGACCAGACATAATTAGAACTCTGCCCACTGGCGCCTGATTGGACCAGACATAATTAGAACTCCGCCCACTGGCGCCTGATTAGACCAGACAGAATTAGAACTCCGCTCACTGGCGCCTGATTGGACCAGACATAATTAGAACTCTGCCCACTGGCGCCTGATTGGACCAGACATAATTAGAACTCTGCCCACTGGCGCCTGATTGGACCAGACAGAATTAGGGAAGATGCTGGATTGTCAACAGTAGAAGTATGGGTAAGGCGCTTGGTAGAAAGTTTTTACGCAAATCGACCCGAGTTCGAATCCGCCTTTTGCAGAACTCGCTCTACTCTCTTTTTCCATCACATATCAGAACGGAAAGGCATTTATTTTCAGGAAAAATTAAGAAAATATTCGAAAAGTGGGAATAAAGCGTCTAACGTGTGTTTAATAATAAAGTGTTTATTGGGTAGGGTTAGGGGCAGTTGAGGGCTTAGGGCGCCATTCATTTAATAATTCTAATAAATATAGTCATTTACACTCTATGTTATTATTGCATACTGTTTAATGTACAACAATACTGAGGTGCAAATAGCATCTGCCACTATTTAGAAGTAAACATAGCATCTAACTACTTATTTACACTTTTTGCAAAAAAAATACATCTATGTTTACATAGTGTAAATATATTGCTATTTATATTCAAGTCAAGTAACCTTTATTTATTTAGCACTTTTTACAATACAGATTGTTTCAAAGCAGCTTTACAGAGACAACAGGAACAAAATTCAACAAAGTTGCACACTTAAATACACAATTTATACTTAGTGTAAATAGCAGCTATCACTACGATTATTAATTGTACTGTCACTAAGAAAATATGCTATTTTTTACTAAATGTAAATATAATCTAAAGTTGCTATTTACACAGTGTAAATTGCCTCTATTGCTATTTGCACATATGGTAGTTTAATATGCAACTATAAGTAAGCAACTCCTGAATTCCTCCAACATACTGTATATTCACTGTTGCTGCGTCTGAAATCGCATCCTGTATCATAAGTACTGCATTTGGTTTGAAACTTACTTTGCGACTGTTAAAAAAAGTATGATCTGTGTATGAATGTGTGTAGTATGAATGTCATTTGAACGTACTACAATCCGCCATGTTGTCATTGTTATAAATAAATATGTAATCCGGGGACTTTTTACTGTTTTATGAAAACTGTGAATTAGGACATACTACTCAGCTTGCATAATATTTTTGCATACTATGTATATAGTATTGAAGTAGGCATAACCCAATATAGGAACAACTCAACCAATGGCAAGAGTTTAGGGCGGGGCTATGGGTCTGTTTCGACCAATGACAGATGGGAAAGTGTTTACGATTTACGAACACCTACTATTTTTGCTAATTTTATTTGGCAACGTAAGTGGTGTAGAAATGACACTTTTTACACTATATAAAATCATAGCTGATACATTAATACAATGCTGTATTAAAGATCAACACAATATAATATGAACACAACAAACACAATATAGCCTTCAGTTGAATCACAGAGTGCTGAACTGAGAGATGAGGAGATTAACACCGCTGGATCACATGACTCATTATACAGGATGTTTACAGTGGTTTCTATGGAGAATTGTCTTGGCACTCATTAAGTGGACAATCTCCTGTTGTTCACAGGAAAATCAGATTACAGTGCAGATTCAAACCCATGATATACATACACTTCCACCATATCAGTGAACAAACTATTTCAGAATTACATTGTTAGAAAAGCCAAAGAAAACCAGCTTTATGGAGCAAATAGTGCGTATAGTGTGCATTTGGACACTGCAATCGTTTCTGACTGGTCTATGAACAAGTGGACCCAGTTTAAATCTATAGTAGATCTCTTGGTCACCGCTAATACACCACTTTGGATCAGCTACCATGTTTCAAAACCAGAATTTTCCATCAGGGAAGTCATTAAAAGAGTGATTCATCGGGGGAAAATCCACTCTCAGTAGCACTTGTATACATTAAAAGCAAAAGTAATGTGTTTAAATAAAGGTACACACACACACACACACACAGATGAAGAATGCCAGGTGCTTGGCTTTAGTCCAGCTGCCGAGAGCAAAGAAGCTGGAGATGAGTTATAGAGATTCAGCCAAGCATTCAGGTGAGGCCCCTATCTCTCCTTCCTTGCATAATACACCTCACACACACACACACACACACACACTGTCATCCCGTGCCCGAGCAGTTGCCATGGCAACCCAGGTGGCTCTCAGCAGACAATAGCAGCTCTCAGGTTAAGAAGCAACAGCCAGGTGAAGGCGCCAGGAAGAACACATGCAGTGCTAACACGGTTTTCACGCGTGTGATTTTCACCCACTCATTTAGTTCCTATCACACACATGTACGCCGAGAGGACGACACAATGAAGTGCCTCTCACCGGCTCACTCTAGCACTGATATGCATTATGGATAGAAACAATGCTGGTTTCGAATGGGGAAGCATCTTTGTGAGTTTAGAGAAACATTGCCAGCAGTCGAGGGAGTTTCCAGAGGTGTCCAATAAAGACTAGGGCTGGAATCAC
>JARPMJ010008396.1:0-22500 GCA_033366665.1 Phoxinus dragarum
CATTTGGTTCTGCATTCTCCATAGGGATTTTGAAAGCTTTTTTAAATAGTTACAGGCTATAAACCAAACCACCAATTTCATAAGAATCGCAACATTTTAATGTGACCCAAAAATGTGGAAATTGAAAAAAAAATGTAACCCATGAAGAAATATGGTTTAAAAACACTGTACAATATATAAATTATAATATGTTTGAAAATATTTGGATACATAGTGAAAGATAAGTAAGTTTGAGACTGTAGAAAGACCTTGGGTGACTGTTTCCATGGTAACAGTGACTTCTCTGACTGGTGGTCTGTTCAGGATCATGGGTAGTGTAGTTCTTCACAAATCATTGTAAATAACATGGCTTTTACAGAAGCATATAGCATATCCTATCAAGTCTGCTCATACTCTTGAAAGGTTCTCATTATTGCTAGAAATCAGTTTCTAAATGACGAACAGATGGAATTTTTCTGTGTACGATATTTGAACATGAGCTGAGTGTCTAGAATCTTTGATTATTTAGTAATTGACCGTGTCGTATGGTCACTGTGATTTTTGCCAGGTAAGACATGTTCCTAGATCGACGTACATTGTTGATCCTGGAACAAAATTCCAGTCCAAAAATATTGATAAACGTAACCCTACCCATAACTTATCCATAAAATCTGAGGGAAATTATAGGTGAATAATACTGATGTAGAAGCATCTAACCCTGGTTGTATATGAGCCTAAAATTGACATAAACAGTAAACTTGTCCCTTAAATCTGATTGGTTGATTAGAATGTTGTTCCAGGATCAACAAAGATTTTGAAATCGCATGAAATCACATTCACCATTTGTATATATTAACTGATGCATTAATACTTATGCACTTACCTCATGATTCTATTATAAAATGTTATAATGGTAACTGGTTGCCAATTAAAAGCATTGTAACTACAGCTATTTTTTTTTTGTACTGTAAAACCATATAAACCAATAGATACAGGATCTCTTTTTTAAAGATATAATATTTATTTATTGGTTATATGGTTCTATGGTGTTTTGGAAACAATGGCTACTATGGTGCATTTTTGTAAGGGTCGTATCAAAACTATAACAATTAATTTCATGCATGCACTTTAATGTTTGACAGTTTCAGTTCAGTTTTTTTGAAGATTGCCTACAGAACAAGGAATCACGCCACTCTGTAAAAAACAGAATATTGCACGCTCTGCTAAACTAAAACTGAATGAGTTGAACACTTCCTGTTCTTCCAAATAAACAGAGGGAGAGATTTGTTTGCAGAGTTCTGAGAACTTACGCTTCAGATATTGGCGAGCGTGAGCATAATGTGGAAGCCATATGAAAGGTCTGTTCAAATGCATTGCACATGTATTCAACATTGGATGTGAATTGAACCATTGTGCAAGAGCTCACCTAAACATGCATACATTCACACATGATACGTTTGTACTATGTGTCTAAACATAAATAATCAATGTTCAAAATAAAACAAAATTGTGTTTCTTATCAAAATTACTTTAATGGTGGCAATAAATATGTTCACCCTCACCATTATTGGAAGATTAACTCTAAATAAAATATATAAGATGCCAAAAATCAGCTACGTCGCCTTGTCTTGAAGACAAGGGTCTAATGTTGAAATAATAGAGGGTAGTTAATGCCAAATTTAGTCCATACGCACTTCAATTCAAACATATAACCAGATTTGGGGAAATCTTCTTTCTTCATTCCCAGACTAAAGAGAATCTGGATATCCATCTATATCTCCCATGTCTTAAAGCCGAAGTGTGTCATTTCTGCACCAAACAGAATAATGATTGTTTTGAACGGGTTCCCCAAACACCCCCACCTCCTATTGGTCGGTCACACAGTTAGTCCCGCCCATAATCGCACCATTGGTTGTACACTGGTAAGTATTTAAAGTACTTCGCCTTTAACTGTTCATCTTTGTTAACTTGCTGGAATGTTGGTAAATGCATTTTTCTACAGAACAATCATTCTTTTGAATAGATATTCATCTATCTGTAGTTCTTATCAAAATATGAAACAACACCCCAAATAACAGATATTAAAATTAATGTTGATATACTATATGATTAAAAGGTTTCTATGTACATTTTTGCTTTATGAAAATCTCTTTAGATAAAAAAAAGTCATATTTCAGAGCATTTGCAGCTAGCATTTTGTTATAGCACCGAACTGACCGATCCTCCTTTAGTCGATTGTGCTATGCCCATTATAAATGGATCAGATTTTGAACAGTCAACGTGAATGGCACGTCGCATTTTAGAAAAGATGAATATTCCAGCACCATGCGTTTAGAACGGACAGCAGAATCAATGAAGAGTGCAGTGCATTAGCAGAGCTTGTGGTCTTGGGTCCCGTTGAATGATCACTGTAGGAACTGTAGCGTGGCTCCACCCCCGACCCCTTGTGCTGCATTGCACCATTGGTGTCTGAAAGGATGTTGGCCTTTTTGCAGGTCTATCCGGGCTGGATCCATCCGTGGGCCTTTCCCCATTGAACAACAGGGGGCGCCCTTTATGATCCACCCCCATCTTAAACAGCTCATACTCTTTGTGCGGTAAGTCGTATCCCCCAAAGCTTCGCAACCGTCCGTCCAGGTTATGTCTTGCTCGACACCCACCTCCCACCTGCCCGCCTGTCCACATCTTCCATTTTGCGTTGAATTCAATTCCCGCAACAATGCGCGGTCAAACGCAATCGCTTTTGCCCGTGTCACCTTGAGACGAGCTCAGTGGCCCCACGTACTTTAACCGACTGTCCTACTTTAGCATAATGACCTGATGCCAACAATGTAAAGATGGGCTGCGGCACATTGGGTCAGAGTAATGTTGGTATGTCCCCTGCCAAGTGCGTTGCTCCTCGTTCAAAACAAAAAGGCGGGTAAGGAAGAGGACGGATGGACGGGACTCGCAGCGTTGGCTCACCCAGTGTCCGTTTAGATCCAGAGGGACGGAGGGGGATGGGGGAAGAATGGGTGGATTGCTGTTCTGAGGCTCGGTATACCAGGGAGCACACTGGGCATGGGTGGACGTGGTGCTGAGAGAGGAAAACAAGGATTTTGTTAATTTTAGAATAGTTATATTATTACAGGATTCAAAAGATTGGTGTCAGTGAAATTTTTTTTTTTAAGGAATTGATACATTTATTCAGCAAGAATGTGTTCAGTTGATCAAAAGTGACAGAAAAAGCATTTATAATGTTGTGAAAGATTTCTGTTTCAAATAAATGCTGCTCTTCTGAACTTTATATTCATCAAGGAGAAAATGTAGCATGGTTTCCTCAAAAATCTTTGTTTTCAGCATTGATAATAATAATAATACAAGTTTCTTGATCAGCAAATTATCATATTAGTATGATTTCTAAAGGATTATGTGACACTGAAGACTGGAGTAATGATGCGGAAAATCTAATTCTACAATCTGAAAACTTACATTTTAAAATATTATAAAATAGAAAACAGTAAATGCGGCCTTTGTGAGACTTCTTTCAAGGACATCAAAACATCTCACCACCCCTAAACATTTGTACCAGATTTAAATTATATATAAGCATTTGCATCTGCAATCAAATAATTGTTTCTAACCTTATTTATGCTTGCTTTACATAGTTTGTAGTAGTATGTGAATACGGAATTCTGTTATACATATTTAACATGCGCTCTTACCTAGTCTGGTGGTGGCACAACATGATATACTTGGACATGCTATAGCCTGCAAAAAGTTTGAATATGAACATCCTTTCAACACATGCTAAACATTTTAGCAGTCCTAAGCAGTTTGAGCAAAAATACTCTAGTCTTAAAGTGATAGTTTACCCTTAAAATTAGAAGACCGCTCAAATTACATTTAATTTTACACCACTTTTATAACCTTTTGGTTCTTTTCAGTTTCGAATACCTGGATTTTCAATTTCAGGTTTCGTTAAAAATTAGGGGTGTAATGGTACATATATTCATCCCGAACCGTGAAGGTACTGACGCGACTGTGCATACAGTCAGACGATGAATACAGTCAGTCACAGCCGATCCAGACTCCAATCCAGAAGGGGGCGCGCGCGGTAATGCAACACAATGCTACCACAACAGGAAAAGAGCATAAGAAGACGTGTACATGTAAATGTACCGAACTCATATCGAACCGTGACCCCAAAACCGAGGTACGTACCAAACCGTGACTTCTATAAAAAAAAAGATCTTGTTTTTTCAAAGATTAACATCATGAGGGTGAGTAAATGTTGACAGGATTTTCAGTTTCTCTTTATCTCTCACCATAGCATTCTGTAGAGGCTCCTGGTAACCAGTCGGTCTATGGTGCACCCTTTCGTTCCAGTCTGTGTGCACGTCCCCTAGGAACAGCTCCTGGGCCGGCCTGGTGTGAGGATGGTGATGGGTCTCCACCCGCAGCAGCTCCAGTTCCATCATGGAGAACCCAAGAGCACCCAGGCAGTCTTTCTCTGCTTTGGCATTAAAGAGTTCATAGAAGCGATGAGGCACCAGGTGTCCTCCAGCTTTGAGCCCCAGGCAGGACGAGGGCAGGCGGGTCGCGAGATGATGGATGGCTTTCTGGCTGTGAATGACCATCCCCTACTTTATGCAGGTGGTGCTCTGCTTCAGTGGCTCCACGGGTGATCCATGAGGCCTGGCGTAGCCGCAGATTTACCCCTGATCACAAGAGAGTAGGTTGGGATGTGGCAATCACTGTCAGAGTAGTAGTGCTGGAGGGCCCTGAAGAGACGTGTGGGGCTCTGGGAAAATGAGTAGGATCGAGTGAGAAATTCTGGACCGGGTCGCACTTCACATCTGAGAAGAAAATAACAAATGTAGTCAGGAAGTTAGTCAATATGGCAATTGCAAACCATTTTACTCCCATAATCTGATGCATTTCCAAGTGAAAACCGGATATTTAATGAGACAAAATGTAGGATGGGACTTAATTTTTAGTATTTATTGTAAAATTTATAACTCTTTGTTTTGCCAGATTGCAACATTCAATATCATCTGATAGTTTATCACCCCCTTAAAGTAATACACTACCCATTCAAAAATCAGAGGTAGTACGATTTTTTTTTTTAATTCATACTTTTATTCATCAAAAGTGACAGTAAAGACTTTACGTTGTTACAAAAATGTCTACTTCAAATAAATGCTGTTTATTTAACCTTTCTATTCATCAAAGAATTGAAGAAATGTATCACACATTTCACAAAAATAAGCAGTGCAACAACATTAATCTAATAATATTTCACAATAATACTGTTTTTACTGTATTTTTTATTAAATTATAAGACTTTTAAAATTTTACCAACCCCAAACTTTTGTATGTTAGTGTACAAATTGTTAAATATTTCAAGGTAGCCATTGTTTTTAAACATTTACTGAACAAGTTGCTTGACTTTACTCAACATTGATAATATGCACTGATGAATCATTCACATTAAGGCCAGGGTTCTGTATTAAGAACATAATTTGGGTCAAATTTTAATTCATGTTGACTTTAAAAGTAGAAAAGTCTTTCTAGGGGCCTCTTACCTGCTTGACAACCCAGTGGCCCTCCAGTTTGGGTGGTATGGTGGCTGTGATTCTTGCTTCATTCTGTAGGTGGCGTAGCTGAACCTGGCACTGTGGCTCCCAAAACAGTCTCATGCTGAGGTTGGCATGGGGTACGAGGGGGGCAGTGGGCACTTCCCACAACTTACTGCCCATCACACACAAAACTGAGGAGACACGGAAAATATCATATTGCATTATTATATCTGCCCGCATGCAAGATTCATTTATCAGAGTTAGGTTTTGACAACTTGCTAACTCTTTGTTTTCTAATTATTGAAGTTGTGAATTCGCCGTCATGCAAAAAGCAAAGTATATATAAATTCTTAAATCCTAAAAGGGTTCTATATATTTGTTTTTAATAAAAAGATATAGCTTTAAAATGTTTGCTGGGTCATAAGTTTCAAGTTAGTCGTAATTAACAGATTATGTGGATTGTTGTTGCATGGAAGAGCTGCCAATGTATTAAATCCAAAGGGCTTCACTGAAACCGTTCCAGAAGGTCTAAGTTTGCAATAATGTGCTGATCTCTTTTCATGACTCTGTAGCCACATTTCCGAATAAATTATGCCTGTAAAAAAACCTCAGACACTTCAAAAAGCTTTGGTACCTCCAGCAATAAATAAAAAATAAATAAAAACTCCAAGAGGAGCATTTTCACTTCATGGTCTTTTACGGTCTATAAACAGGATTCTGCTGAACTGGAAGTGGTTGAAGGATTTTGCATTTCTGTAATTTTTCCGTGTAATGAAACGTGATGAGGTCTATTAGAGACATATATAGATCCCAATCCTGCTCTGACCAGGATTTGTGGTGAAGGGCAGGAGGCCAGAGGTTTGGCATGTCACTTCAATCAGACACCATCTTCAAGGGAATGGGAAGGGATATGTGGCGCTGGCCAATGCAAACAACAATTTTTGACATTTTTTTTTAAACAAGACAGAAAGGCTAACATGCTTCCAGCTCATGAGGAGTGAGATTTATCAACATGGCACTGGGCATCCTTGTTTGATCTGTAAATCTCCTTGCCGTAGGCCTCGCCACAGAGCTGTCCTTGAGTAAGAACACTGTAGATAAATGGTGTAGTAAACCTGATTAGCAGAGCCAGAGCTTTGGGAAGTTGCATGCTGAGAAGTGCTTCCCTGTACACAGACTCAAAAATGTGCGCTGATCTATCAAACTTCATCCAAAGAGGAAGGCTGGGAGGAGAGAAACAGTTTATTTGGGACCTCATTTACTCCTGTGCCAAATGTCACAAAATTATTACAGGTCCAAGTCACATTTAACCCCCAAATTCAACAGAAAAGTGAATCCTGTTTTTAGAACAATTAAGATTATTGCATTGTGACTTTTTTTTTTTCTATGAAAATTAAGCACATTTTCCTCAAAAAACGAGGGGGGAATACTGTGATGAATTAGGGATGAGAGGTTTTACACATGAATTTTCTGTAATTCTAAAAATCTCTGCAATACCATGCACACAAAAAGTACCATGTATAAAAAACTATAACATTTAAATAATTTATTATTATTGTAATATCATATTAGAGTTAATTACTGCAATTTAAAATAACTCAAATGTCGTTTATTCTGATGTCAAAGCTGAATTTTCAGCATCATTACTGCAGTCCTCAGTGTCACATGATCCTTCAGAAATTATTATAATATGCTGATTTGCTGCTTAAGAAACATTTACTATTATTATCAATGTTGAAATCAGTTGTTTGGGATAAAATTTGATATTTGTAATAGTTTATTAATCCGTCAGATGGAACTTCTAATCAAATAGGCTAAAGTCTGCTCTCTGAAAAGCACAAAACAGAAAAGCTTTTATTCCCATTTGTTAACTGTGGCCCTAAAATTTCTCTGATTGCATGATTACAGAGCATTTTATGAGAATGTCAGGCTGTTTGCTCCCTAAAGGAGGGAATTATTTCCTTATGCTGTTTGGTAGGGGATCCAGGCTCTGCTGTTTTGAGAGGGTTTTTTTCCGATGTGAAAGAAGACTTGTTACTTGTGATCACAATAATGTGATATAATGTTAGAGGTAACGTGCTCTCAGTGGCATGTTCTTTAAATCGTTCAACAGCCTCTTATCAAGTTGAGGTTCTGTCTGTATAGACAGTTTAGATAGCTTCTGGGCTTTTCACACTTGAAATTGTTCATCCAGGGTAATTTCCAAAGCTATTTTTTTAACATATTTCAAATTGTAATAGCCTACTTTACTATGGGATACTTTACTTTACTAAAAATTAATCTCCAACACGCGTTCACAGGATGCATGCCTGCACGAGAGTAAGAATTGCATTTCACGTTGTTGCATGAATATGCGTTGAAATAAATACTTTGGATAAATTGTGTTTGTTTTTTTGTGCAAACAAAGCACTCTCATTGTTCATAAAAATGGGGTTAAAACCACTTGAGTCACATGGATTACTTTAATGATGTCTTTATCTTCCTGGGGCTTAAAAGTGGTAGTTGCGTATAGGCTGTCAATGGAGGGCCAGAAAGCTCTCAGATTTCATTAAAATATCTACATTTGTGTTCCGAAGATGAACTAATGTCTTATGGGTTTGGAACGACATGAGGCGAGTAACTAATGACAGAATTTTCATTTTTGTCTTAACAACTAACCCTTTAACTGTTCAAAGCTCATGAATATTAAATTAGGCCGTTTAGATTATGATTGGTTGTCTGCGCACACTACCTCTTCAGTCTTCTTCGCAGGTTTTCATAACCCCTGCTTAAAAGCTGTGGTTCTCATTCATTTCCATGTTTTAAAAGCCTAGAATTGCCGGAAGTTATTGTAGCCTGTTCGTTAGAAAGCCATTGCACGCTCCCAGTCCCATCATTTTGCATAAAGTTGAACTCGCCTCTTGTTGTATGAGACACCAACGGTTGCTGTCGCTTGTTGCAACAACAACAAACATAAAAATCACCAACTCTTTTTTTGAAAATGTCTGGCTTTGGATAATTTTTCACGGTGAGTAGGCCTAAATTATATGTCTAAAAAAAACGCTAATTTATCTAAATGGGAGCACGCTCTCAGTGTAGACTCAGTGTGAGAAGATCCTATCTTTTAACCTCTTAATCTCTCTCTCACACACACACACACACACACACACACACACACACACACACACACACACACACACACACACACACACACACACACACACACACACTGTCTCGTATCTCTCTTATTATCTTTCTATCTCCAAGTGAATGGCACAGAAGCCTGTCCCAGACAAAGCGGCAGTTCATCATCTTGACCAGCAGAGGGTGCTGTGGTAGAATGTGTGTGGTCTCCTTGCTCACAGGCAATTCCCTTTAGTGTGAGCCAAAGTAAACTACCTGTCCTAATATTCCAACCATTCAACACCCCCGGACATACACACACTGGAGACATTGATTTATAGAAGAAGCGAGGCTAGCAAAAGTACCTCCGACTGGTTTCATTTATTTGTTTTATTTGTCATTTCAATTTGGGAAGCTTCTCTCTCACCCCCTAATGCGTCATTACTGAAGAGTGGCCAAAAATAAAATACACCTTCCTCTCTAGCACTATTCCTGCCATTTGCCGTTGCCTATTTAAGATGATGTGCATGAAAAAGGGGAGGTGAGAGACACAATTTCAGATGTTATCATTAGTTCAATAAAACATTTAAAACAAAAACAAAAAAACACGTGATTCCAGAGGACAAAAAAAGTGTAGGACTATATAGGTATAGACCTATATGACAGACTTAAAACAGTACAGCACATTGAACACACATTAACGAACGATGCTGACTCCAGCTCCTTTTTCGCCAGCTCCTTATTCGTCGAACTATTCGTTCCACCTTAAAAATGTTGGATGGTTGTGAACCCCTCCCCCTCGATGCTTTTGGCAGTATTTCTTAAAGGAACAGTTGTACGTGAATTATGAGCCTGTGGATCGGGCAGCATTTCTCATTTAACAGTGAAAATAAGTACTCCTGAAAATATTACCTTGTCTGCCTCTATAAATGGTGTAAGCTACCTGGTAAATTTAACCAGAGTACTTATTTTGTATTTAAGTTCCATTTCTTCCACACACACACACACACACACACACACACACACACACACACACACACACACACACACACACACACACACACACACACACACACACACATATATTATATATATATATATAATTTTTATATATATATATGTATATGTGTGTATGTGTATATATATATATATATATATATATTAGGGATGGGCAACGATTAATCATGATTAATCGAATCCAAAATTGAATTGAATTGAATTGAATTGAATGCCTTTATTGTCCTTGTCTTTTAAAATACAACGAAATTTGGATCGCTCTCCATTGGGCGTGTACAATAAAATAAAATAAATAAACCTTATATATAAAACAGAATAAAAACAGAATAAAAAATAAAAATAGAATTAAAACCGTAATCGCAGTGCAAAAGTTGACAGTGAGTGACTGAGTTTGTCTAACAACATTTGTTCATGGAAACTATTGCATTTGGAAAGAAGCTATTTTTAAATCTGGTAGTTCTTGTTTGTATAGACCTATATCGCCTACCCGAAGGCATCAATTGAAACAGATGGTGGCCTGGATGAGTATTGTCCTTAATGATGTTCTTAGCTCTTGAAAGAGTACGACTGAGTGCAATGTCTGACAGGGAGGGGAGGGGGCAGCCAATTATGTTTTCTGCAATCTTGATAATTCTCTGCAGAGCCTTTTTTTCGGCAGAAGAACATGCAACAAACCACACCGAAATGCAATATGAAAGAATGCTCTCAATGGTGGATTTGTAAAAGGACACCAGCAGCCTCAAATTCATGCTGTTTTTCTTGAGTATCCTCAGGAAGTGGAGTCGCTGCTGTGCCTTTTTTACAACTGTTGTGGTGTTAGTTGTCCATGAGAAGTGATCTGTAATATGGATACCCAGGAATTTAAAAGAGTGAACTCTCTCCACGCATTCGCCATTTATGAGGAGGGGTTGATGGTGTGTATTACATTTTCTGTAGTCTATTATGAGTTCTTTTGTTTTTAGAATGTTTAGAATGAGGTTATTGGCAGAGCACCACTCAGAAAGATTCTGTACTTCTTGCCTGTAGGCGGACTCATCCCCGCCCGTTATAAGTCCTACCACAGTAGTGTCGTCTGCAAACTTTATGATGGAATTGGTGGGAAACGTTGGTAGACAGTCAAAGGTGTACAATGAATATAGGAGAGGGCTCAGCACACAGCCCTGTGGTGAGCCGGTGCTAAGCGTAATGGTGGAGGAGATATGGGGACCAATTCGGACAGTCTGTGGACGATTTGACAAAAAGTCTTTTATCCAGCTGCAGATGGGTGGGGAAAGGCCGAGAGTCAACAGTTTATTTATCAGGATGTCTGGGATAATTGTGTTAAAGGCGGAGCTGTAATCCACGAAGAGCATCCTGACATAGCAGTTTCTCTGTTCGAGATGGCTCAGGGCAGTATGGAGAGTAATGGATAAAGCATCATCAGTGGATCTATTTGACTTGTATGCAAACTGATGATTATCCAAAGAATGAGGTAGACTGGCTTGCACATGTCTGAGTACCAGTCTCTCAAAGCACTTCATTATGAGAGGGGTGAGGGCCACGGGTCTGTAGTCTGCCATGCTGTTTGGTGCTGATTTCTTGGGAATAGGGATAATAGTTGCTGATTTCAAAGAGGAGGGAACAATGGCCTGGGCGAGAGATAAGTTGAAAATGGTGGTAAAAACAGCAGAGAGTTCGTTACAACATGCTCTGAGTACCTTCCCAGGTACCCCATCAGGACCAGCCGCCTTCCTGGGGTTCACTGCTTTAAGAACCTGTCTCACTTCATGCTGTTGGACCGCGAGAACAGGCATGTCAGTGACCACAGACGGGGTTGAATTAAGAGAGCGCTTGATCTCAAAACGGGCAAAAAAGTTGTTAAGTTCTTCTGCCAGTTGGGCGCCATTTGTTGTTATTACTGTTTTATTTCTGCCCTGATAGTTAGTGAGATGTTGTAACCCCTGCCACACTCGTCTCGGGTCATTATCCGAGACATAGTTCTCAATTTTCTCTTTGTAGGCCCGTTTAGCGGTCCTAATTCCCCTCTTCAGATCAGTCCTGGCAATGGAATACAGGGCTATATCCCCTAACCTGAAGGCCCAGTCCCGTGCTTTGAGAAGTTTGTATACTTCTGAAGTCATCCATGGCTTCTGGTTAGAAAATACCCTAATGCGTTTATTTACAGTCACATTGTCAATGCAGGTTTTTATATAAAAAAGCACTGTTTCTGTGTACTCCTGAAGATCCCCTTGTTCAAAAAGGGACCATTCAGTGCTTGAGAAGCAGTCTTGGAGTTGTGACAGCGCCCCCTCTGGCCATGTTGTAATGATTTTAATACATGGCTTTGTTGTCCTTCTAAGAGAGATGTAAACAGGGAGGAGTAACAGAGAGAGGTGATCTGAGAGCCCCAGGTGAGGGAGGGGCACTGCCTTATAGGCATGCTTTAGGTTACAGTAGACGTGGTCTAGAGTGTTATTTCCCCTGGTGGCGCAATTCACATATTGAGTGAATTTGGGGAGCACTGACTTTAAGCATGCCTGATTAAAATCACCCGCAATCACCCGCAATCACCCGCAATCACAAATAAAAGTTTGTTTAAATAATATATGTGTACAATTAATTATTTTGTATATATAAATACACACATATGCATATATATTTAAGAACTATTCGCATGTATATATTTGTACATCATTTATATTATATATATCTAAATATTTTATATATAAATAACATATAATATATACATATAATCATTTTTTCTTAAATGTATGCATGTGTGTGTATTTATATATACAAAATAATTATACACAGTACACATACAAATATTATTTAAACACAAACTTTTATTTTTGATGCGATTAATCGTTGCCCATCCCTAATATATATATATATATATATATATATAAATATATATGTGTGTGTGTGTGTGTGTGTGTATACATACACATCAGAAAATGTTGTAATGCAAGATTTTGTTTAAGAATGAAATTATCTAGACCTCTACGTATATATATATATATATATATATATATATATATATATATATATATATATACACACACACACACACACACACACACACACACACACACACACACACACACACACACACACATATATATATATATACATATATACTTGATTATTGTTGAAATATGGTACCCAGAATATGCCACTGCATGCAAGTTTGTGTGCAGACAAAGCAGACTGGAGGTGTCATTACTTTAGTATTTCACAAGTTCTCAAAAAAACAAGCATGTGGAAGTATAGATAATTTCATTCTTAAACGAAATCAAGCATTACAACATTTTCTGATGTGTTATTAAAGGAACACTCCGACTTTTTGGGACTTTAGCCTAATTACCTTATCCCCCAGAGTTAGATAAGTCTATACATACCTTTTTCACCTCCGTGCGTGCTATAAGTCTGTTTGACGCACCCACCGCTAGCCTAGCTTAGCACAAAGACTGGATGTGAATGGTTGCAGCTAGCATACTAATCCAAATAAGTGAGAAAATAAAACAAACATGTTCCTATTTACATGTTGTGATTTGTATAGTCACAGAGTGTACAAAAAACAAAGTCACATGAGACACAGACATATTTTAACCGTATAAATACTGGGAACTATATTCTCTGAAGGCGAAGCACTGCTACTTGGGCGGAGTGATAACCGCAGCACCTGAGACGCGCCGTGGTGAGGAGCAGAGAGTTCGTTTAGAGTTTGGGTAACAGAGTCAGCAATTTATAAATAGTAAAAGCGTAGTTTACAATCATGGATTTTCGCTGTATTGTAACGAGCTGTGACAATAAACAGGGGAGACCAGGTAATACCATGATGTTTCATAGAATTCCAACTAAAAACGCTGACCGGATGAAGAAATGGCTATACTTGCTCTGGATATTGATCAAAACACACCTAATGAGATTATCAAGGGACATTATGTTTGCTCGGTACATTTCACTGAGGACGACTATTTTCAAAAAATGGAATTTGCCACAAGGACCATGAAACGTGTGCTGAAGGATACAGCCATCCCATCGATATCACATACAGGACAAAGTGGAGCGGCTGCGGTAAGTGTTCCGTTATATTTTTAAATGTTTAGCCTAACGTTACTGTAACAGTGCCATTAGCTAACTTAGATCTAATGTAACGTTAGTGACACTATTATATGAATAGGGTGGTAACTACTATTGCAGTTGTTTACGGGCTCCATGTATCCCCTGTAATGTTAGTATTGTTGCCTCGAACGCGCTCTGTCGTCCCAGTAACACTTGAGCGGAGCTAGAGGTCACGTATGGTTTTGTTGACAGAAGAAACAACGGCGCGTCTCAGGTGCTGCGGTTATCACTCCGCCCAAGTAGCAGTGCTTCGCCTTCAGAGAATATAGTTCCCAGTATTTATACGGTTAAAATATGTCTGTGTCTCATGTGACTTTGTTTTTTGGACACTCTGTGACTATACAAATCACAACATGTAAATAGGAAAATGTTTGTTTTATTTTGTCACTTATTTGGATTAGTATGCTAGCTGCAACCATTCACATCCAGTCTTTGTGCTAAGCTAGGCTAGCGGTGGGTGCGTCAAACAGACTTATAGCGCGCACGGAGATGAAAAAGGTATGTATGGACTTATCTAACTCTGGGGGATAAGGTGAATAGGCTAAATTCCCAAAAAGTCGGAGTGTTCCTTTAACGAAATATGGTACCCAGAACAAGCACCTTTATTTGCTGACAAAGCATACTGGAGGTGTCATTAATTTAGTATTTCTCAAGTTTTTAAAAAACAAGCATGTGGAAGTATAGATAATTTCATTCTTAAATGAAATCAAGCATTACAACATTTTCTGATGTGTTATTATTGAAATATGGTACCCAGAATATGCCTCTCCATGCAGCTTTGTGTGCCGACGATGCATACTGGAGGTGTCATTACTTTAATATTTCACAAGTTCTCAAAAAAACAAGCATGTGGAGGTATAGATCATTTCATTCTTAAACGAAATCTTGCATTACAACATTTTCTGATGTGTTATTAACGAAATATGGTACCCAGAATATGCACCTTTATTTGCCGACAAAGCAGACTGGAGGTGTCATTACTTTAGTATTTCACAAGTTCTCAAAAAAACAAGCATGTGGAAGTATAGATAATTTCATTCTTAAATGAAATCAAGCATTACAACATTTTCTGATGTGTTATTATTGAAATATGGTACCCAGAATATGCCTCTCCATGCAGCTTTGTGTGCCGACGATGCATACTGGTGTCATTACTTTAATATTTCACAAGTTCTCAAAAAAACAAGCATGTGGAGGTATAGATCATTTCATTCTTAAATGAAATCAAGCATTACAACATTTTCTGATGTGTTATTATTGAAATATGGTACCCAGAATATGCCTCATGCAGCTTTGTGTGCCGACGATGCATACTGGTGTCATTACTTTAATATTTCACAAGTTCTCAAAAAAACAAGCATGTGGAGGTATAGATCATTTCATTCTTAAACGAAATCTTGCATTACAACATTTTCTGATGTGTTATTAGCGAAATATGGTACCCAGAATATGCACCTTTATTTGCCGACAAAGCAGACTGGAGGTGTCATTACTTTAGTATTTCACAAGTTCTCAAAAAAACAAGCATGTGGAAGTATAGATAATTTAATTCTTAAATGAAATCAAGCATTACAACATTTTCTGATTTGTTATTATTGAAATATGGTACCCAGAATATGCCTCATGCAGCTTTGTGTGCCGACGATGCATACTGGTGTCATTACTTTAATATTTCACAAGTTCTCAAAAAAACAAGCATGTGGAGGTATAGATCATTTCATTCTTAAACGAAATCTTGCATTATAACATTTTCTGATCTGTTATTAACGAAATATGGTACCCAGAATATACACCTTTATTTGCCGACAAAGCATACTGGAGGTGTCATTACTTTAGTATTTCACAAGTTCTCAAAAAAACAAGCATGTGGAGGTATAGATCATTTCATTCTTAAACGAAATCTTGCATTACAACATTTTCTGATGTGTTATTAGCGAAATATGGTACCCAGAATATGCACCTTTATTTGCCGACAAAGCAGACTGGAGGTGTCATTACTTTAGTATTTCACAAGTTCTCAAAAAAACAAGCATGTGGAAGTATAGATAATTTAATTCTTAAATGAAATCAAGCATTACAACATTTTCTGATGTGTTATTATTGAAATATGGTACCCAGAATATGCCTCATGCAGCTTTGTGTGCCGACGATGCATACTGGTGTCATTACTTTAATATTTCACAAGTTCTCAAAAAAACAAGCATGTGGAGGTATAGATCATTTAATTCTTAAACGAAATCTTGCATTATAACATTTTCTGATCTGTTATTAACGAAATATGGTACCCAGAATATACACCTTTATTTGCCGACAAAGCATACTGGAGGTGTCATTACTTTAGTATTTCTCAAGTTCTCAAAAAAACAAGCACGTGGAGGTATAGATCATTTCATTCTTAAACGAAATCTTGCATTATAACATTTTCTGATGTGTTATTAACAAAATATGGTACCCAGAATATGCCTCTCCATGCAGCTTTGTGTGCCGACGATGCATACTGGAGGTGTCATTACTTTAATATTTCACAAGTTCTCAAAAAAACAAGCATGTGGAGGTATAGATAATTTCATTATTAACTGAAATCAAGCATTACAACATTTTCTGATCTGTTATTAACGAAATATGGTACCCAGAATATACACCTTTATTTGCCGACAAAGCATACTGGAGGTGTCATTACTTTAGTATTTCTCAAGTTCTCAAAAAAACAAGCACGTGGAGGTATAGATCATTTCATTCTTAAACGAAATCTTGCATTATAACATTTTCTGATGTGTTATTAACAAAATATGGTACCCAGAATATGCCTCTCCATGCAGCTTTGTGTGCCGACGATGCATACTGGAGGTGTCATTACTTTAATATTTCACAAGTTCTCAAAAAAACAAGCATGTGGAGGTATAGATCATTTCATTCTTAAACGAAATCTTGCATTATAACATTTTCTGATCTGTTATTAACGAAATATGGTACCCAGAATATACACCTTTATTTGCCGACAAAGCATACTGGAGGTGTCATTACTTTAGTATTTCTCAAGTTCTCAAAAAAACAAGCACGTGGAGGTATAGATCATTTCATTCTTAAACGAAATCTTGCATTATAACATTTTCTGATGTGTTATTAACAAAATATGGTACCCAGAATATGCCTCTCCATGCAGCTTTGTGTGCCGACGATGCATACTGGAGGTGTCATTACTTTAATATTTCACAAGTTCTCAAAAAAACAAGCATGTGGAGGTATAGATAATTTCATTATTAACTGAAATCAAGCATTACAACATTTTCTGATGTGTTATTAACGAAATATGGTACCCAGAACATGCAACTTTATTTGCCGACAAAGCAGACAGGAGGTGTCATTACTTTAGTATTTCACAAGTTCTCAAAAAAACAAGCATGTGGAAGTATAGATAATTTCATTCTTAAACGAAATCTTGCATTACAACACTTTCTGATGTGTTATTAACGAAATATGGTGCTCAGAACATGCACCTTTATTTGCCGACAAAGCATACTGGAGGTGTCATTACTTTAGAATTTCTCAAGTTCTCAAAAAAACAAGCACGTGGAAGTATAGATAATTTAATTCTTAAATGAAATCAAGCATTACAACATTTTCTGATGTGTTATTATTGAAATATGGTACCCAGAATATGCCTCATGCAGCTTTGTGTGCCGACGATGCATACTGGTGTCATTACTTTAATATTTCACAAGTTCTCAAAAAAACAAGCATGTGGAGGTATAGATAATTTCATTATTAACTGAAATCAAGCATTACAACATTTTCTGATGTGTTATTAACGAAATATGGTACCCAGAATATGCACCTTTATTTGCCGACAAAGCATACTGGAGGTGTCATTACTTTACTATTTCTCAAGTTCTTAAAAAAACAAGCACGTAGAGGAATAGATAATTTCATTCTTAAATGAAATCAAGCATTACAACACTTTCTGATGTGTTATTAACGAAATATGGTGCTCAGAACATGCAACTTTATTTGCCGACAAAGCATACTGGAGGTGTCATTACTTTAGTATTTCACAAGTTCTCAAAAAAACAAGCATGTGGAAGTATAGATAATTTCATTCTTAAACGAAATCTTGCATTACAATACTTTCTGATGTGTTATTAACGAAATATGGTGCCCAGAACATGCAACTTTATTTGCCGACAAAGCATACTGGAGGTGACATTACTTTAATATTTCACAAGTTCTCAAAAAAACAAGCATGTGGAAGTATAGATAATTTTATTCTTAAATGAAATCAAGCATTACAACATTTTCTGATGTGTTATTAACGAAATATGGTACCCAGAACATGCAACTTTATTTGCCGACAAAGCATACTGGAGGTGTCATTAATTTAGTATTTCTCAAGTTCTTAAAAAAACAAGCATGTGGAAGTATAGATAATTTCATTATTAAATGAAATCAAGCATTACAACACTTTCTGATATGTTATTAACGAAATATGGTACCCAGAATATGCCTCTCCATGCAGCTTTGTGTGCCGACGATGCATACTGGAGGTGTCATTACTTTAATATTTCACAAGTTCTCAAAAAAACAAGCATGTGGAAGTATAGATAATTTCATTATTAACTGAAATCAAGCATTACAACACTTTCTGATGTGTTATTAACGAAATATGGTACCCAGAATATGCACCTTTATTTGCTGACAAAGCATACTGGAGGTGTCATTACTTTAGTATTTCTCAAGTTCTCAAAAAAACAAGCACGTAGAGGAATAGATAATTTCATTCTTAAATGAAATCAAGCATTACAACATTTTCTGATGTGTAATGCTTGATTTCGTTTAAGAATGAAATTATCTATTCCTCTACGTGCTTGTTTTTTTGAGAACTTGAGAAATACTAAAGTAATGACACCTCCAGTATGCTTTGTCAGCAAATAAAGTTGCATATTCTGGGTACCATATTTCGTTAATAACACATCAGAAAGTGTTGTAATGCAAGATTTCGTTTAAGAATGAAATTATCTATACTTCCACATGCTTGTTTTTTGAGAACTTGTGAAATATTAAAGTAATGACACCTCCAGTATGCATCGTCGGCACACAAAGCTGTATGGAGAGGCATATTCTGGGTACCATATTTCGTTAATAACACATCAGAAAATGTTGTAATGCTTGATTTAATTTAAGAATGAAATCATCTATTCCTCTACGTGCTTGTTTTTTTAAGAACTTGAGAAATACTAAAGTAATGACACCTCCAGTATGCTTTGTCGGCAAATAAAGGTGCATATTCTGGGTACCATATTTCGTTAATAACACATCAGAAAATGTTGTAATGCTTGATTTCATTTAAGAATAAAATTATCTATACTTCCACATGCTTGTTTTTTTGAGAACTTGTGAAATATTAAAGTAATGTCACCTCCAGTATGCATCGTCGGCACACAAAGCTGCATGGAGAGGCATATTCTGGGTACCATATTTCAATAATAACACATCAGAAAATGTTGTAATGCTTGATTTCATTTAAGAATTAAATTATCTATACTTCCACGTGCTTGTTTTTTTGAGAACTTGAGAAATACTAAAGTAATGACACCTCCAGTATGCTTTGTCGGCAAATAAAGGTGCATATTCTGGGTACCATATTTCGTTAATAACACATCAGAAAATGTTATAATGCAAGATTTCGTTTAAGAATGAAATGATCTATACCTCCACATGCTTGTTTTTTTGAGAACTTGTGAAATATTAAAGTAATGACACCAGTATGCATCGTCGGCACACAAAGCTGCATGAGGCATATTCTGGGTACCATATTTCAATAATAACACATCAGAAAATGTTGTAATGCTTGATTTCATTTAAGAATTAAATTATCTATACCTCCACATGCTTGTTTTTTTGAGAACTTGTGAAATATTAAAGTAATGACACCAGTATGCATCGTCGGCACACAAAGCTGCATGGAGAGGCATATTCTGGGTACCATATTTCAATAATAACACATCAGAAAATGTTGTAATGCTTGATTTCATTTAAGAATGAAATGATCTATACCTCCACATGCTTGTTTTTTTGAGAACTTGTGAAATATTAAAGTAATGTCACCTCCAGTATGCATCGTCGGCACACAAAGCTGCATGGAGAGGCATATTCTGGGTACCATATTTCAATAATAACACATCAGAAAATGTTGTAATGCTTGATTTCATTTAAGAATTAAATTATCTATACTTCCACGTGCTTGTTTTTTTGAGAACTTGAGAAATACTAAAGTAATGACACCTCCAGTATGCTTTGTCGGCAAATAAAGGTGCATATTCTGGGTACCATATTTCGTTAATAACACATCAGAAAATGTTATAATGCAAGATTTCGTTTAAGAATGAAATGATCTATACCTCCACATGCTTGTTTTTTTGAGAACTTGTGAAATATTAAAGTAATGACACCAGTATGCATCGTCGGCACACAAAGCTGCATGAGGCATATTCTGGGTACCATATTTCAATAATAACACATCAGAAAATGTTGTAATGCTTGATTTAATTTAAGAATGAAATGATCTATACCTCCACATGCTTGTTTTTTTGAGAACTTGTGAAATATTAAAGTAATGACACCAGTATGCATCGTCGGCACACAAAGCTGCATGGAGAGGCATATTCTGGGTACCATATTTCAATAATAACACATCAGAAAATGTTGTAATGCTTGATTTCATTTAAGAATGAAATGATCTATACCTCCACATGCTTGTTTTTTTGAGAACTTGTGAAATATTAAAGTAATGACACCAGTATGCATCGTCGGCACACAAAGCTGCATGAGGCATATTCTGAGTACCATATTTCGTTAATAACACATCAGAAAATGTTGTAATGCTTGATTTCATTTAAGAATGAAATGATCTATACCTCCACATGCTTGTTTTTTTGAGAACTTGTGAAATATTAAAGTAATGACACCAGTATGCATCGTCGGCACACAAAGCTGCATGGAGAGGCATATTCTGGGTACCATATTTCAATAATAACACATCAGAAAATGTTGTAATGCTTGATTTCATTTAAGAATTAAATTATCTATACTTCCACGTGCTTGTTTTTTTGAGAACTTGAGAAATACTAAAGTAATGACACCTCCAGTATGCTTTGTCGGCAAATAAAGGTGCATGTTCTGGGTACAATATTTCGTTAATAACACATCAGAAAATGTTATAATGCAAGATTTCGTTTAAGAATGAAATGATCTATACCTCCACATGCTTGTTTTTTTGAGAACTTGTGAAATATTAAAGTAATGACACCAGTATGCATCGTCGGCACACAAAGCTGCATGAGGCATATTCTGGGTACCATATTTCAATAATAACACATCAGAAAATGTTGTAATGCTTGATTTCATTTAAGAATGAAATGATCTATACCTCCACATGCTTGTTTTTTTGAGAACTTGTGAAATATTAAAGTAATGACACCAGTATGCATCGTCGGCACACAAAGCTGCATGGAGAGGCATATTCTGGGTACCATATTTCAATAATAACACATCAGAAAATGTTGTAATGCTTGATTTCATTTAAGAATGAAATGATCTATACCTCCACATGCTTGTTTTTTTGAGAACTTGTGAAATATTAAAGTAATGTCACCTCCAGTATGCATCGTCGGCACACAAAGCTGCATGGAGAGGCATATTCTGGGTACCATATTTCAATAATAACACATCAGAAAATGTTGTAATGCTTGATTTCATTTAAGAATTAAATTATCTATACTTCCACGTGCTTGTTTTTTTGAGAACTTGAGAAATACTAAAGTAATGACACCTCCAGTATGCTTTGTCGGCAAATAAAGGTGCATATTCTGGGTACCATATTTCGTTAATAACACATTAGAAAATGTTATAATGCAAGATTTCGTTTAAGAATGAAATGATCTATACCTCCACATGCTTGTTTTTTTGAGAACTTGTGAAATATTAAAGTAATGACACCAGTATGCATCGTCGGCACACAAAGCTGCATGAGGCATATTCTGGGTACCATATTTCAATAATAACACATCAGAAAATGTTGTAATGCTTGATTTCATTTAAGAATGAAATGATCTATACCTCCACATGCTTGTTTTTTTGAGAACTTGTGAAATATTAAAGTAATGACACCAGTATGCATCGTCGGCACACAAAGCTGCATGGAGAGGCATATTCTGGGTACCATATTTCAATAATAACACATCAGAAAATGTTGTAATGCTTGATTTCATTTAAGAATGAAATGATCTATACCTCCACATGCTTGTTTTTTTGAGAACTTGTGAAATATTAAAGTAATGTCACCTCCAGTATGCATCGTCGGCACACAAAGCTGCATGGAGAGGCATATTCTGGGTACCATATTTCAATAATAACACATCAGAAAATGTTGTAATGCTTGATTTCATTTAAGAATTAAATTATCTATACTTCCACGTGCTTGTTTTTTTGAGAACTTGAGAAATACTAAAGTAATGACACCTCCAGTATGCTTTGTCGGCAAATAAAGGTACATATTCTGGGTACCATATTTCGTTAATAACACATCAGAAAATGTTATAATGCAAGATTTCGTTTAAGAATGAAATGATCTATACCTCCACATGCTTGTTTTTTTGAGAACTTGTGAAATATTAAAGTAATGACACCAGTATGCATCGTCGGCACACAAAGCTGCATGAGGCATATTCTGGGTACCATA
>JARPMJ010008396.1:27500-34998 GCA_033366665.1 Phoxinus dragarum
GGCTACTGAAGGATTAATGCTAACTGAGCCTGTGACAAACCATGGACATTAATTCAGTCACAGTAGATATAAATGTGAATATGTAGATTAATGTGAATGCAGTTTTAAACCAGAAACATTGAAAATCACGCTGTCCTGCTTTATTTTATTTTTAAACCAATTTTCAATTTTTTTAAAACCTTTTATCATGTATCATTATCATTACCGTTGCACATACAAAATGTTAAGTTAATGATTTAATTCCTTTATTGCTATGAATGCAGTTATTAGAAAATCGAACTATTTGCATACTATGATGCTGCGATGGTAAGATTTACCTGTAGTGGTTATAGCAGGTCTCCAACACAGAAATGAACAACAACAAAAACTACTGTAAAATAATGAAGTCAAATCTCTGCTTGTGATCCTGTAAGGTTTCTTTCAGAATTGTCACTATTAACAGCTCCTGAAAAGCCTGTTTAATTCATGTCAATATACAGTGGGTACGGAAAGTATTCAGACCCCCTTAAATGTTTCACTCTTTGTTATATTGCAGCCATTTGCTAAAATCATTTAAGTTATTTTTTTCCTCATTATTGTACACACAGCACCCCATATTGACAGAAAAACGCAGAATTGTTGACATTTTTGCACATTTATTAAAAAAGAAAAACCAAAATATCACATGGTCCTAAGTATTCTTAAACCCAATTGAATATCTCTGGAGAGACCTGAAAATGGCTGTCCACCAACGTTTACCATCCAACCTGACAGAACTGGAGAGGATCTGCAAGGAGGAATGGCAGAGGATACCCAAATCCAGGTGTGGAAAACTTGTTGGATCTTTCCCTGAAAGACGCATGGCTGTATTCGATCAAAAGGGTGCTTCTACTAAATACTGAGCAAAGGGTCTGAATACTTAGGACCATGTGATATTTCAGTTTTTCTTTTTAAATAAATGTGCAAAACTGTCAACAATTCTGTGTTTTTCTGTCAATATGGGGTGCTGTGTGTACAATAATAATAATGAAAACAAATGAACTTAAATGATTTTAGCAAATGGCTGCAATATAACAAAGAGTGAAAAATGTAAGGGGGTCTGAATACTTTCCGTACCCACTGTATATTGTTTTCAGCTCATTCATTATGCTGACGTCTTCAGATCACCTGTAAACTGCCACTTAAAGCTCATTTCATGTTAACTGAGGCGAAATCTACATGATCATCACGTTTCATATCTACAAGGTATAAATATCTTAAAAGCATTTATTTCATTATAGTCTGTGATAAACCATGTTTCACGTAAAAAAACTAAAAATATCTAAAAACTCTTCTATCAAAAACATTGAAATGTCATTTATTCCTTACAAATTACTATATTTCTGAATTATTTTTTATTCATACTTTTTTAGGTTTGCATTCTTTAATTTTGGGATTTATTGGCATGTTTCTATATTTCTTTGTGTATTTCTTCATGCAGCAAATAAAATGAAGGGTAAAAATGTAGTAAAATGTTTATATTAGATTAAATCTCCAACAAAATAGAAATACGTAGAATGTGAATTTGTGGTAAAAGCAAACAAAATGCTTAAATTGTGTAAGAATGGATTTCTCCTGAAACTGATCTCAATAATTTTAACCTGCAATAAAACACTCTCAATAAGAGAGCACAGGACTCCATCTGGCCCGATCTTTACCTTTAATCAAGCCATTGTGTTCCGTAGTTGGGCCGGTGGGTGGAGTTTACAAATGTGTGAATTAATGAAAACATCAGTTCAGTACCAGATTTATTTTTATTTTGGCAGATCTGCTGTTCCTACTACACAACAATTCGCCTTCAGTGAAGCTCCTCCTAAAACTGTCCACCTTCACCGAAGATCCTCCCACAGCATCAATAAATGCTGAATTAATCACGTCAGCCTAATAGTGAAGAAGTGTTGATGAAAGAACATGAGTGATCCGGAATCCTGCAGAATGGAACCTGGAGATATGGAAGAAGAAAGAGGTTGGTGTTTATTCTTAATTCTTCATTTAAGAGAACATTAATTAAGGTAATAGAATTTAAGTCGTTTTTGTGGTTGTAGTTGGAAAAGTCATATGAGCTATGAAATAATATAGTTTAAGTAGCAAATAATTAGAGATGCTCCGATACCCTTTTTCCCTTCCCAATACCTGGACTCAGGGTATCGGCCGATACCGAGTACTGATCCGATACCTGGGTGTATCTATACAGCTGCAATTCATACTAGCCAGTTTTGTGCCAGTTCATACTTAAAAAGAACTAGCTCAAAGTTCAGTTCACACAGATGATAATTAGGGATGGGAACCGGGAACCGATTCTTCTTCAGAACCGGTGCCCAGTGAATCAATTCCTTGGAACCGTTAGCATCATAGACATCATATAGATAGACGCCCTATCGACCGCTACTGCCTATAAGCGCGGTCGAGCCGCCAACTTAAACCGGTCACCCGCTCCACTCAGTGTATTCTGTATGGCCGGTGCAATGAGCTGTCAGCGCATTTAATTAATCATAACTCACTGAATACCGAACTGATTTTCAAGCGGGGTTTTTTTCTGCAAATGTCATTCATGTAGCTATGATACAGGACACATGGTTCGGCATATTTTAATATTCATAGTAGGCTATAACAGTAATATAATATTCTGATATCAGATATAAAGTGACCAGACGTCCAAAATCAAAATATGTGATGTAGGATATAAGGTATTTTATAAATCACACACTATAAATATGATAAAGAAGCAGAAACAGATAGTTGCAGTAAAGTAAGATATTTTAATAAGTTGAAGAAACAATAATGATGTGACACACACACACATATACATACACTTACTCTCTCTCACACACTCACACACACTCGATTTGCGCATCGCCGTCATGTGTGTATTAAAGTTAACGTTACACAGGTAAGTTAAAGTTATTAACTTACATAGATTGCTTCCTGATATCACGTGCGCAAACACAAATAACCTATATTTATATATGTTTATACTACAGGGCCGTTGAATGCTTGTATCTGATAACCGAGAAGCTCTTGTAATTATTACTTTACCCAACCTCTCCATGCCGAGTGATGCAGTAAACATAGCCTAGCTAACGTTAGCTGGCTACGATTTCAGTAACGTTACAGTAATATCAAAGATCCTTGCTCCTTCTCAATTATCTAGTAATATTATATTCACAAAATACAACCAAAAGTACGGTAATGTAAAAAATTACTTGTGAAAAGTAATCCCGGGCCCTATATTGCGATGGTCCGCCGATTAGAACAGAAAAATGCTCCACAGTGCTCTGGAATCTAACTGCTGCTAAGCAACGAAACTAGGAGTACGACCGGTTTAAGATGGCGGCCGTATTTCTCGGTGCCCAGCGGCCAATAGGGCATCTAGTCTCTATGTAATATCTATGGTTAGCATGCCTGCTTAATTCCGCATATCGATTCCGCTCGTTGCAAATGTGTCATGACGTCACACACGCGCGCTGCGTTGTTTTAAATCAGAACGCGGCAAACATGGCAGAGGCAGAAGTTCGACGCAGAAGTATAATGAGGCCTTCGCATGCACACACACACACACAAACACTCTCGCTCACTCGCGCGCACCCAAACTCTCTCGCGCTCACTCACACGTGCGCGTGCACATACATACATACATACACACACACTCACTCACTAGCGCTCACACACTATCTAGCGCTCACAAACTATCTCGCGCTCACGCACACACTCTCGCTCACTCACTAGCACACACACACTCTCTCGCGCTCACTCACTCACACACACACAAACGCACACATGCTCACTCACACACACACTCACTTTGAGAAGTAGCTCACCTACTTTTAGGTTTGTTCTGAGGTTGCTACACATAATTGTGTATATGCTCTGTGCTGTATCTTCTGATCAGATATTAAAGCGAGTTAATACAAACAAACAAATTTGTACTTATTCCCTCACCCAATGAGAATCGATAAGAGAATCGAAAAGGAATCGGATCGATAAGCAATATCGATAATGGAATCGGAATCGTTAAATTCTTATCAATTCCCATCTCTAATGATAATGAACTAGTTCATGTTCATACTTCTTTTTTTTTTTTTTTAATGAACTAAGTTCACATATCTAAAAATGAACTAGTTCACGTTCATTTGTTAAATTCTTTTTAAGATAGGCCACTATCTTAGGGTGCTTTCACACCTGTAGTTCGGTTCATTTGGTCCGGACTAAGGGCGAAAAATTATACTTTGTATCATTTTCATGCGTTTTGGTTCCTTTTCACACCACACTGATTGCTCTGGTCTGAATCAGATGATGAGTTGATGAAACGAACCAAAATGCAGTCACGTGACAACATCCACATCACTCGTTGGCCAGAGGTAACTGCACTTCGATTGGTCAGGGCTCCCGGAAGTAAACAAAGAGGAGGAAAATCCGGCAGACAGCGTTTGACTATGGAGAGACGACTGCGTGGGCTGATAGTATCCCTGGTCATAGTATATTACATAGTTTGTCTACACCACTTTAGGCAAACAATTACATTTCATAATGAATTGAGGATGCGGCTTGAACAGAATGTTTTAATGCACTGCACGCGGCGAAGGAGCATCGCAAGTCACTTCAGGAGGAGGCGTGCATTAATGCTGTTAAACAGTGGCATGCTCATCATCCAAAAAAAATACTGCACCTCCTCAGAACTCCAAGTTTGTCCGCGAGCTGCCATGCTAGTGCAAAATGTCAACAAACATTATTCCTCATCCCATAATGCACAGTGCGGCTGACTACGGCAGCTGGTTTAGTCCAAAAATGTGCAGTTCTCTGACAGTTGGGTCTGTTCGAGTTCGGATCACGTTCTCACCACAAACGAACCGCTCCAGAGTTCGTTTTGAAAGCGTACCGAGACCACCTCTTCAAAGATCACTGCCACCTAGGGTGACCACCATCAAACAAACCAAATGTGGGACGATTACTAAGTTTGTGTGGGACAATGTGGGACATGTTACCAACACTAAAAAAATAACCTGAAACTGTTTATATAATGTCTATCTAACTTAATAAAAACATTTTTATTCTGCCTTTCAGCTGATTAATATACTTTGTTCTTTAGTCCCTTCCAGAAAACACCATTACATTACAATGTAGCCTAACATAACACTTTATTTTACATGTCATTTAAGTTCAACATCACTGAGCCCAAAGGCAGCAGGCATCATGTAGATAACTATTTTTGAAACAGTTCTGACCAAGTCCAACTAAAATCCAACAAAATAAATAAAGATCAAATAAAATAAAAAACAACATAAAATTTGTTAATTGACAGTCCTTATATATTAAGAATCTATTAAACCAAAAACTTTTATATTTTTAGAAAGGATGTGAATTAGAAACAACCACAACAGGCAATAAGTTCTAGTTCTAAATGTTAAATTCACATTTTAATTTACCGAATTATCCATTTGTTTTCTGACAAGGGAACACATGGAACGAATCGCCGCTCCACATTTTGATTGACAGCCGACACAACCTACCAGTGACCGTGTTTACTCCTTTCATTTCAACCATTGGATAGGATTTTAAAAACGGCTGTTGTATTTGCACTTCTGACGAAGCGCTGTTAAATATAGGTGAAAAACTACGCCACAAAAAGAATAAATAAAAATGCTTTCTTAAAAAGGCAAAAGATCGCATGCACATTTTCTTAATATGATCATTAAAAACCAACAGACTGATGGAAATGCGGGACATTTTCTCAATATGCGAAGTGCGGGACAAGGGGTGAAAATGCTGTGCGGTACAACGCAAAGCGGGACGGGTGGTCACCCTACTGCCACTCCAAAACTAATCAAAAATATATGCACATAAATAAGCCTAATAATGGATTACTTAAGCTGCGTTTCCACCGCGGGAACTTTCCCCAGGAACTAGGAACTTTGGGGCTGGTACTCGGTGTGTTTACACCGCAGGAACCAGGGTCTAAATGAAGTTCCGGGTAAATATTTCCACCTCCGAAAGTCCCTGCTGGCGAGGTAGTACTTTTTCAAAGTTCAGGAACTTTCGGGGGGTGGGACTTGTGCGCTGAACATGCTGATTGGTTGTGTTCACGCCGCATTTTGACTGGAGGACTCCACGCAGCATTCTATTTTAACCGGCATTTTAAAAAATCTATTGCGGTTCGTGGCTTCATGCATTAAGAGTTGTCTGTCTGCAAATATGGAATTTAATAAAAAAAAATAAAAAAACACAGCTGGACTGGACCGACGATGAGGTTCAGGCTTTATTAAGCGTATTGTAACAGGAAATTTTCTGTGCGTTCGTCCCAGTCATCTCATTCAATGTCCGCAATACATCACAAACACAACTATAGCACAGCTTGAATCTCCTCCATACTTATTATAAATGTGGCGCTCAAAACTGATTACTGTCCGTCCAGACTGGGAGGAGCAAACGCGCAGTTTATAATCTTCCCGGTACTTTAGGACCGCGGTGTAAACGCAGAAAGCAACCGGTCTGGGGCAAAAAAAGTTCCTGGGACAAATTGTTCTGGGTAATTTTCGGTGGAAACACGGCTATAATCAGAGAGTAGTCTTTTTCTTTTTTCGTTTTGAATTATTTCGTTTAAAGACATTTCAAGCTTTGTGTATTTGATGTATTTGTCATGTCTGTGTGAGGCATACACTGAGTTTCGTTAAGTTAGGATGTGCTCTAGTTCACGTGCAATGCAAGTGAGCGCGCGGGGCTCCTCCGTTATATTTGTTTCGTCGGCCTATTCATTAAATACAGGCAATTGGTTGATGAAAAATGTATTAAAATTAAGATACAATTTATACAAAACGTAAAGTGCGGGCATCCGTTTACTATCAATGAATGCCCCGCGTCCAGTACACTATCACGAAATATGATTTTTCAAGTAACTAGCAATAGTCAATAAGTAGGCTACGATCAGAGCCGTTAAGAGTACCATTATGCAGACGTCACATAGGGGAATATGTGTTAACATTTCAAACATGCTAGTTTTACATTATTTGAAACTGCTACGGCAGCAGTGAATAGACAGTGCCTATTTGCTTTTGACGCACTGTGTCGCGCCTCTTGCCGGTTATTCATGATGCTCGGGATCTCTGATTATCATAATTCCCTGAGTGTATCCTGATGGAAATATAAAGAGGCCTTAAACTCCAACAATCTTTTGAAAACAGAGTGTTTTTTACCACACAAACAGTTCAGCGCTACTACTGCTCCAGTGCTCCTTTCAAGGATGCAAGAATCCGTTTCCCGCCCCGAGTGTAAAGCCAAACGTGATTGGTTGAAGCGATAACGTGCTACGATTGGCCAGCTCCCAAACTCGAACTCCTTAAACATGAATACATTAAAAGAGTAAACATTTTGGTGAGAGAATTGTAATTTCTTTAAAAAAAAATGTATAAAAATGCCCACAATCCCCTAAGTTAATGTTTAATATTAATATTATTTTGTTGTTGTTATTTTACCTTGGTATCGACTT
>JARPMJ010008397.1:0-34989 GCA_033366665.1 Phoxinus dragarum
ATCCGGAGTCAGCCCAACATAAAGCCCTCGATCCGGAGTCAGTCTAACATAAAGCCCTCGATCCGGAGTCAGTCTAACATAAGCCTTCGATCCGGAGTCAGTCTAACATAAAGCCCTCGATCCGGAGTCAGTCTAACATAAAGCCCTCGATCCGGAGTCAGTCTAACATAAAGCCCTCGATCCGGAGTCAGTCTAACATAAAGCCCTCGATCCGGAGTCAGTCCAACATAAAGCCTTCGATCCGGAGTCAGTCTAACATAAAGCCTTCGATCCGGAGTCAGTCCAATATAAAGCCTTCGATCCGGAGTCAGTCTAACATAAAGCCCTCGATCCGGAGTCAGTCTAACATAAAGCCTTCGATCCGGAGTCAGTCCAATATAAAGCCCTCGATCCGGAGTCAGTCTAATATAAACCCCTCGATCCGGAGTCAGTCTAACATAAAGCCCTCGATCCGGAGTCAGCCCAACATAAAGCCCCTCGATCCGGAGTCAGCCCAACATAAAGCCCTCGATCCGGAGTCAGTCTAATATAAAGCCCTCGATCTGGAGTCAGTCCAACATAAAGCCCTCGATCCGGAGTCAGTCTAACATAAAGCCTCGATCCGGAGTCAGTCCAATATAAAGCCCTCGATCCGGAGTCAGTCTAACATAAAGCCTTCGATCCGGAGTCAGTCTAACATAAAGCCCTCGATCCGGAGTCAGTCTAATATAAACCCCTCGATCCGGGGTCAGTCTAACATAAAGCCCTCGATCCGGAGTCAGTCTAACATAAAGGCCTCGATCCGGAGTCAGTCTAACATAAAGGCTTCAAATATCTAATGATTGTAGCATGGATCAAGATATTCAACCTAGGATCAAGGAGGCTGCATCTTCATTCGGGAGACTGAGGAAAAGAGTTTTCAGCAATACTAATTTACATCTACACACAAAGATTGCTGTTCATCGGGCAATCTGCCTCACCACCCTCCTGTATGCCTGTGAAACATGGACCATATATGCTCGACGTGTGTGTGTGTGTGTGTGTGTGTGTGTGTGTGTATCGCACTACAGACGCTGGTCTTGTTGACTGTGGTGTATAATGAACTGCTATATTCCCCCTCTCACACTCACACCCCCACAGTCCCACAATCCTTTGTGAAGCTCGACTCGCTCTTATTAGCGGTCGCCTAGCAACAGAGAGCGCGCGCAGGGGGTAAGAGGATAATCATCATCATTTGAGGCTCCGCCCACTCCACTGACTCACACACACACACACACACACACACTCTCAGCGAACGCAACAAATCAACACACATCATCACGCTGTTCTCTTCCTTTTATTGAAGAACAGAACACTTCTGGAGTCACAGCTAATCGTTATCAACACTCCCAGTTTATGTTGAAGGGTTGATGAACTGGATTGTTTATTATTTTATAATGTTGCCTGGGGTGCCCTTATAACGTTAGTATGATTTTTACATCAAAAATGGTCATAATTTAGAAATAAAAGATTTGAACGCTCAAATCTTTTGTGAGGCTTCAGTGTAAACGCCCACTGCTGTGATTGGCACAGTGAAGTGCATCTGTCCATCATAAAAGTTCATCTGTCCATCATAAAAGTGCATCTGTCCATCATAAAAGTGCATCTGTCCATCATAAAAGTGCATCTGTCCATCATTAAAGTGCATCTGTCCATCATAAAAGTGCATCTGTCCATCATAAAAGTGCATCTGTCCATCATAAAAGTGCATCTGTCCATCATAAAAGTGCATCTATCCATCATAAAAGTTCATCTGTCCATCATAAAAGTTCATCTGTCCATCATAAAAGTGCATCTGTCCATCATAAAAGTGCATCTGTCCCATCATAAAAGTGCATCTGTCCATCATTAAAGTGCATCTGTCCATCATAAAAGTGCATCTGTCCATCATAAAAGTGCATCCGTCCATCATAAAAGTGCATCTGTCCATCAAAGTGCATCTGTCCATCATAAAAGTGCATCTATCCATCATAAAAGTGCATCTATCCATCATAAAAGTGCATCTGTCCATCATAAAAGTGCATCTATCCATCATAAAAGTGCATCTGTCCATCATAAAAGTGCATCTGTCCATCATAAAAGTGCATCTATCCATCATAAAAGTGCATCTGTCCATCATAAAAGTGCATCTATCCATCATAAAAGTGCATCTGTCCATCATAAAAGTGCATCTGTCCATCATAAAAGTGCATCTATCCATCATAAAAGTGCATCTATCCATCATAAAAGTGCATCTGTCCATCATAAAAGTGCATCTGTCCATCATAAAAGTGCATCTATCCATCATAAAAGTGCATCTGTCCATCATAAAAGTGCAACTGTCCATCATAAAAGTGCATCTGTCCATCAAAGTGCATCTGTCCATCATAAAAGTGCATCTATCCATCATAAAAGTGCATCTGTCCATCATAAAAGTGCATCTATCCATCATAAAGTGCATCTATCCATCATAAAGTGCATCTGTCCATCATAAAGTGCATCTGTCCATCATAAAGTGCATCTGTCCATCATAAAAGTGCATCTGTCCATCATAAAAGTGCATCTATCCATCATAAAGTGCATCTATCCATCATAAAAGTGCATCTGTCCATCATAAAAGTGCATCTATCCATCATAAAAGTGCATCTGTCCATCATAAAAGTGCATCTGTCCATCATAAAAGTGCATCTGTCCATCATAAAAGTGCATCTGTCCATCATAAAAGTGCATCTGTCCATCATAAAAGTGCATCTGTCCATCATAAAAGTGCATCTGTCCATCATAAAAGTGCATCTATCCATCATAAAAGTGCATCTGTCCATGATAGATAGCTAGTGCATCTGTCCATCATAAAAGTGCATCTGTCCATCATAAAAGTGCATCTATCCATCATAAAAGTGCACCTGTCCATCATAAAAGTGCATCTATCCATCATAAAAGTGCATCTGTCCATCATAAAAGTGCATCTGTCCATCATAAAAGTGCATCTATCCATCATAAAAGTGCATCTGTCCATCATAAAAGTGCATCTATCCATCATAAAAGTGCATCTGTCCATCATAAAAGTGCATCTGTCCATCATAAAAGTGCATCTGTCCATCATAAAAGTGCATCTGTCCATCATAAAAGTGCATCTGTCCATCATAAAAGTGCATCTATCCATCATAAAAGTGCATCTGTCCATGATAGATAGCTAGTGCATCTGTCCATCATAAAAGTGCATCTGTCCATCATAAAAGTGCATCTATCCATCATAAAAGTGCATCTATTCATCATAAAAGTGCATCTATTCATCATAAAAGTGCATCTGTCCATCATAAAAGTGCATCTGTCCATCATAAAAGTGCATCTATCCATCATAAAAGTGCATCTGTCCATCATAAAAGTGCATCTGTCCATCATAAAAGTGCATCTATCCATCATAAAAGTGCATCTGTCCATCATAAAAGTGCATCTGTCCATCATAAAGTGCATCTGTCCATCATAAAAGTGCATCTGTCCATCATAAAAGTGCATCTGTCCATCATAAAAGTGCATCTGTCCATCATAAAAGTGCATCTGTCCATCATAAAAGTGCATCTGTCCATCATAAAGTGCATCTGTCCATCATAAAAGTGCATCTATTCATCATAAAAGTGCATCTATTCATCATAAAAGTGCATCTGTCCATCATAAAAGTGCATCTGTCCATCATAAAAGTGCATCTATCCATCATAAAAGTGCATCTGTCCATCATAAAAGTGCATCTGTCCATCATAAAAGTGCATCTGTCCATCATAAAAGTGCATCTGTCCATCATAAAAGTGCATCTGTCCATCATAAAAGTGCATCTGTCCATCATAAAAGTGCATCTGTCCATGATAGATAGCTAGTGCATCTGTCCATCATAAAAGTGCATCTGTCCATCATAAAAGTGCATCTATCCATCATAAAAGTGCACCTGTCCATCATAAAAGTGCATCTATCCATCATAAAAGTGCATCTGTCCATCATAAAAGTGCATCTGTCCATCATAAAAGTGCATCTGTCCATCATAAAAGTGCATCTGTCCATCATAAAAGTGCATCTATCCATCATAAAAGTGCATCTGTCCATGATAGATAGCTAGTGCATCTGTCCATCATAAAAGTGCATCTGTCCATCATAAAAGTGCATCTATCCATCATAAAAGTGCATCTATCCATCATAAAAGTGCATCTATTCATCATAAAAGTGCATCTGTCCATCATAAAAGTGCATCTGTCCATCATAAAAGTGCATCTATCCATCATAAAAGTGCATCTGTCCATCATAAAAGTGCATCTGTCCATCATAAAAGTGCATCTATCCATCATAAAAGTGCATCTGTCCATGATAGATAGCTAGTGCATCTGTCCATCATAAAAGTGCATCTGTCCATTATAAAAGTGCATCTATCCATCATAAAGTGCACCTGTCCATCATAAAAGTGCATCTATCCATCATAAAAGTGCATCTGTCCATCATAAAAGTGCATCTGTCCATCATAAAAGTGCATCTATCCATCATAAAAGTGCATCTGTCCATCATAAAAGTGCATCTATCCATCATAAAAGTGCATCTGTCCATCATAAAAGTGCATCTGTCCATCATAAAAGTGCATCTGTCCATCATAAAAGTGCATCTGTCCATCATAAAAGTGCATCTGTCCATCATAAAAGTGCATCTATCCATCATAAAAGTGCATCTGTCCATGATAGATAGCTAGTGCATCTGTCCATCATAAAAGTGCATCTGTCCATCATAAAAGTGCATCTATCCATCATAAAAGTGCACCTGTCCATCATAAAAGTGCATCTATCCATCATAAAAGTGCATCTGTCCATCATAAAGTGCATCTGTCCATCATAAAAGTGCATCTATCCATCATAAAAGTGCATCTGTCCATCATAAAAGTGCATCTATCCATCATAAAAGTGCATCTATCCATCATAAAAGTGCATCTGTCCATCATAAAAGTGCACCTGTCCATCATAAAAGTGCATCTATCCATCATAAAAGTGCATCTATCCATCATAAAAGTGCATCTGTCCATCATAAAAGTGCATCTATCCATCATAAAAGTGCATCTATCCATCATAAAAGTGCATCTATCCATCATAAAAGTGCATCTGTCCATCATAAAAGTGCACCTGTCCATCATAAAAGTGCATCTATCCATCATAAAAGTGCATCTGTCCATCATAAAAGTGCATCTGTCCATCATAAAAGTGCATCTATCCATCATAAAAGTGCATCTGTCCATCATAAAAGTGCATCTATCCATCATAAAAGTGCATCTATCCATCATAAAAGTGCATCTATCCATCATAAAAGTGCATCTGTCCATCATAAAAGTGCATCTGTCCATCATAAAAGTGCATCTGTCCATGATAGATAGCTAGTGCATCTGTCCATCATAAAAGTGCACCTGTCCATCATAAAAGTGCATCTATCCATCATAAAAGTGCATCTATCCATCATAAAAGTGCATCTATCCATCATAAAAGTGCATCTATCCATCATAAAAGTGCATCTATCCATCATAAAAGTGCATATATCCATCATAAAAGTGCATCTATCCATCATAAAAGTGCATATATCCATCATAAAAGTGCATCTATCCATCATAAAAGTGCATATATCCATCATAAAAGTGCATCTATCCATCATAAAGTGCATATATCCATCATAAAAGTGCATCTATCCATCATAAAAGTGCATCTATCCATCATAAAAGTGCATATATCCATCATAAAAGTGCATATATCCATCATAAAAGTGCATCTATCCATCATAAAAGTGCATATATCCATCATAAAAGTGCATCTATCCATCATAAAAGTGCATCTATCCATCATAAAAGTGCATATATCCATCATAAAAGTGCACCTGTCCATCATAAAAGTGCATCTATCCATCATAAAAGTGCATATATCCATCATAAAAGTGCATCTGTCCATCATAAAAGTGCATCTATCCATCATAAAAGTGCATCTGTCCATCATAAAAGTGCATCTGTCCATCATAAAAGTGCATCTATCCATCATAAAAGTGCATCTATCCATCATAAAAGTGCATCTATCCATCATAAAAGTGCACCTGTCCATCATAAAAAGTGCATCTATCCATCATAAAAGTGCATCTGTCCATCATAAAAGTGCATCTATCCATCATAAAAGTGCACCTGTCCATCATAAAAGTGCATCTATCCATCATAAAAGTGCATCTGTCCATCATAAAAGTGCATCTGTCCATCATAAAAGTGCATCTATCCATCATAAAAGTGCATCTGTCCATCATAAAAGTGCATCTATCCATCATAAAAGTGCATCTGTCCATCATAAAAGTGCATCTGTCCATCATAAAAGTGCATCTATCCATCATAAAAGTGCATCTGTCCATCATAAAAGTGCATCTATCCATCATAAAAGTGCATCTGTCCATCATAAAAGTGCATCTGTCCATCATAAAAGTGCATCTGTCCATCATAAAAGTGCATCTGTCCATCATAAAAGTGCATCTGTCCATCATAAAAGTGCATCTATCCATCATAAAAGTGCATCTGTCCATGATAGATAGCTAGTGCATCTGTCCATCATAAAAGTGCATCTGTCCATCATAAAAGTGCATCTATCCATCATAAAAGTGCACCTGTCCATCATAAAAGTGCATCTATCCATCATAAAAGTGCATCTGTCCATCATAAAAGTGCATCTGTCCATCATAAAAGTGCATCTATCCATCATAAAAGTGCATCTGTCCATCATAAAAGTGCATCTATCCATCATAAAAGTGCATCTATCCATCATAAAAGTGCATCTGTCCATCATAAAAGTGCACCTGTCCATCATAAAAGTGCATCTATCCATCATAAAAGTGCATCTATCCATCATAAAAGTGCATCTGTCCATCATAAAAGTGCATCTATCCATCATAAAAGTGCATCTATCCATCATAAAAGTGCATCTATCCATCATAAAAGTGCATCTGTCCATCATAAAAGTGCACCTGTCCATCATAAAAGTGCATCTATCCATCATAAAAGTGCATCTGTCCATCATAAAAGTGCACCTGTCCATCATAAAAGTGCATCTGTCCATCATAAAAGTGCATCTATCCATCATAAAAGTGCATCTGTCCATCATAAAAGTGCATCTGTCCATCATAAAAGTGCATCTATCCATCATAAAAGTGCATCTGTCCATCATAAAAGTGCATCTATCCATCATAAAAGTGCATCTATCCATCATAAAAGTGCATCTATCCATCATAAAAGTGCATCTGTCCATCATAAAAGTGCATCTGTCCATCATAAAAGTGCATCTGTCCATGATAGATAGCTAGTGCATCTGTCCATCATAAAAGTGCACCTGTCCATCATAAAAGTGCATCTATCCATCATAAAAGTGCATCTATCCATCATAAAAGTGCATCTATCCATCATAAAAGTGCATCTATCCATCATAAAAGTGCATCTATCCATCATAAAAGTGCATATATCCATCATAAAAGTGCATCTATCCATCATAAAAGTGCATATATCCATCATAAAAGTGCATCTATCCATCATAAAAGTGCATATATCCATCATAAAAGTGCATCTATCCATCATAAAAGTGCATATATCCATCATAAAGTGCATCTATCCATCATAAAAGTGCATCTATCCATCATAAAAGTGCATATATCCATCATAAAAGTGCATATATCCATCATAAAAGTGCATCTATCCATCATAAAAGTGCATATATCCATCATAAAAGTGCATCTATCCATCATAAAAGTGCATCTATCCATCATAAAAGTGCATATATCCATCATAAAAGTGCACCTGTCCATCATAAAAGTGCATCTATCCATCATAAAAGTGCATATATCCATCATAAAAGTGCATCTGTCCATCATAAAAGTGCATCTATCCATCATAAAAGTGCATCTGTCCATCATAAAAGTGCATCTGTCCATCATAAAAGTGCATCTATCCATCATAAAAGTGCATCTATCCATCATAAAAGTGCATCTATCCATCATAAAAGTGCACCTGTCCATCATAAAAGTGCATCTATCCATCATAAAAGTGCATCTGTCCATCATAAAAGTGCATCTATCCATCATAAAAGTGCACCTGTCCATCATAAAAGTGCATCTATCCATCATAAAAGTGCATCTGTCCATCATAAAAGTGCATCTGTCCATCATAAAAGTGCATCTATCCATCATAAAAGTGCATCTGTCCATCATAAAAGTGCATCTATCCATCATAAAAGTGCATCTGTCCATGATAGATAGCTAGTGCATCTGTATAACCCGGGGTTAAAGCACTGCTAACCCCTGTGACCAGTGTGGCGCGGGATAACCCGGGGTTAAGTGCATATGAGCACATTTATCTGTAACCCTTCCTCAGAACAGACTGAGATTAATGCACACTCTCTGCTGGCTCAAACCTTACATAACACACATGTTGAGTTCCCAGTGTATTCTGGGCCGAGGGTCCACTCGACGAGTGCAGTAACTCACCTCCAGATGTAAATGAGTGAATGCTGGAGTGAGCGGTTGCCACGGCAACACCAGCTCAGTGTGTGTGTGTGTGTGTGTGTGTGTGTGTGTGTGTTTCACTGAAGACTGAGATATGAGCCCCCGAACACGCGAGATGCCAATACTGGTCCCTCCTGGAGCGGTTGCTAAGCAACGGGAGCGCGAGATGCCTGAGTGAGAATAACTGTACAACACTGACCTCTGCAGGACGACCAGAGAACTGTAGGACACACAAACACACACACACACACTCACTCTCTCTCTCTCTCTCTCTCACACACACACACTCTCTCTCTCTCTTTCTCTCACACACACACACACTCTCTCTCTCTCACTCTCTCTCACACACACACACACACACACACACACACACACACACACACACACACACACACACACACACTCTCTCTCTCTTTCTCTCTCTCTCTCTCTGTGCGCATGTGCGAGCGGTTGCGGAGCGAGTGAGAAGAGTGTGGTGAGTGACGCCTGAGTGTGTTTTCTAACTTTTTTGTGTTTAGTTTGTTTGTTTAGTTTGTTTGTTTAGTTTGTTTGTATGTTATTTTGTGTAGGAGAGTAGTGTAAAGTAGTGGGAGTGTGTTTGCCGGGCAGCACGGCTGCTTCAGGTGTCACGAGTAGTGATGGTCTAACCCGGCGTCATGGGAGTAACATTTTGTGTAAGTTCAGTGTAGAGGAATGTGCTTTAGCGGTTGGCAACATAGTTGGTTACAACGCGATTGTTTCTGCATCTAAAATGAACAACGCGATTGTTTCTGCATCTAAAATGAACAACGCGATTGTTTCTGCATCTAAAATGAACAACGCGATTGTTTCTGCATCTAAAATGAACAACGCGATTGTTTCTGCATCTAAAATGAACAACGCGATTGTTTCTGCATCTAAAATGAACAACGCGATTGTTTCTGCATCTAAAATGAACAACGCGATTGTTTCTGCATCTAAAATGAACAACGCGATTGTTTTATTTCTGAACGCGATGGAGAAAGCTAATGAAGTTGTTCAAGCGGGAGTCGTGATTAACGAGGCGCTCACACCTGTGCTTCCTCTTAGTAGCCCTTCTAGAAGATTATCGTGTCAAATGTTCCTCCTTTCGTTTCTGATGCAAGTATTGCTAAAGAATCGTCTTCCTTTGGTAAGATAGTCTCTCCCGTTAGGAAGATTGCTCTAGCTGTAAATCACCTTTGCTGAAACTCGTAGTGTCTTCAGGTCTACATGATTCTGAAAAACAATGCTGACGAGCTGAACCTGTCCTTTAATGTTAAAGTTGAGGACTTTAATTATACAGTTTATGCAACGTCTGAAAGTATAATGAAATGCTTTGGCTGTGGCAAATTGGCCATCTGATACGTGCTTGCCCGGAAACACTGGATGAAAATGCTCCTGTGCAGACGAACTGTCAGAGTAATGCTCCTGAGGGTCTGTCACAGAGGATGTTGTGGCCCGGCGGCGGCGGTGGAGTCGGGCTCTGGGGGTCGGTGGGAGGAAGCCCACTGTGGCTGAGGTCACTGCAGGTCTGTTCCTGCACCTGATGAGACGGGTAACTCAAGCAGTGACATCAACGCAGATAAAATGACTGCTGATAAACAGGCCAGTGAGGGTGTCGTTGGCAAGGAGATGGAAACAGATGCAATCTTCACAGTTCCTGTTAAAAGGAAAATAGTCCACCAGAGCAAGGTCATTAAACAAGTAAAGGCTGAAAGTGTAGTCTCAGATAATGACAGTGATTCTACGGATTCCGATGTTTCTGATTCTTCTGATCTGTCATCACAAAATGAAAACGAAAATCAGACTACAGTTTATAAAGTTGAGGACATTAGCAAATTTTTGAAAGAAACTAAAGGTCTACCTGGAGTTCAGGTTGAAGATTACTTCCCTGATCGCTCAACTTTCATTAATGATGCAAAAATTCGAATGAAAGAAGGAGCTTTTGCAGACAAAGAAGTTTACCGTCTTAGGAAAATTGTGAGTAAACTTAGAAAGCAAAATATTAACGATGAAAAACAAGATATGGTATAATTTATTTTTTCTGGTAGAAGTCTTTGCCTTGCTGACTGTTTCTTTTAATTATTTATGTATTTTTAAAACATCATTTTCTATGAGAGATTTTAAAACTGGAACTCTCAATTTAAATGGTGCCAGAGACAGTCAGAAGAGAGTGTGTTTGTTTGACAAAAACATATTGATGTTACTTTTATTCAGGAATCACATAGTGACTTAAAAAATGAGGTCGACTGGAAAAAAGAATGGGATGGACAAATATTTTTGAGCCATATGTCTTCTAATAGTGGAGGAGTAGCCATTCTGTTCTCAAAGAAATCCTTACCATCCTTACCTAATCCTTTCTTGTGAAATAGAAGAAATAGTTAAAGGCCGTTTTTTAAAAGTTACAGCTAAGTTTGAAAACACTACAATGATTTTTTTTAATATTTATGCGCCCACAAAAGGGGCTGAAAGAATAGTTTTTTTTATATACAATTAGTGTTGTTATGAAAGATTTAAGCTCAGAAGAATTATTTTTCCTCGGTGGAGATTTTAACTGTACCGAAAATGATAAATTAGACAGAAATCACTTGGAGCCGCATATTGCCTCACAAAAAGCGCTCACGCAATTGAAAAGAGCATTTGATTTATGTGATGTTTGGAGGAATGTGCGTCACAATCATAGACAATACACTTGGGCACATAGTAGAGATAATCTTATTTCTATGGCAAGACTAGATCGGCTCTATGTGTGTAATCATCAAGCAAATCTGGAATAATTCCAGTCGGCTTTTCTGATCACTGTTCTGTTGTTTGTAATATTTGTATTAATTCTGTGCTTTTAAAGAGTGCTTATTGGCATTTTAATACATCCCTTTTAAATGATAAAAAGTTTATTGAAATTTTTAATTTGTTTTGGGAAAATTTTAAGGAACAAAAACAGTCTTATACTTCCTTACAACAATGGTGGGATTGTGGCAAGGTCCACATTAAACAATTATGTCAAGAGGACACTCTTAATGCCACTAAAGATATGGCCCAGTCAATGAAGGTTTTAGAAAATGAAATTATAGAACTTTTAAATACAACAGCTTCTATTGGCGATGGTGATTGTTTTGAAAGTAGTAAATCCAAAAAAGAATTGCTTGCAGATTTGTTGGGTATGAAAGCTCAAGGAGCGTTAGTTCGTTCGCATTTTCAAAACATCTCACAAATGGATAAACCATCTAAATTTTTTTTCAATTTAGAAAGAAAAAACGGCCAAAGTCGTATCATTCATTCATTGCGCTCTGACACAGGGACAGAGCTTACTGAGCCCAGTGAAATACGCAAGCATGCCGTTGGATTCTACTCCAATTTATACAAATGCGAATTGTCTCAAAGAGAAAATGAAGACTCTAATTTTCTTTATGATCTTCCAAAGATTGATGACGAGTCTAACATCATGCTTGAACAAACTTTGACACAGAATGAATTATACTCAGCTATGATGAGTATGGAAAATGGAAAGACTCCTGGCATTGACGGGATTCCTGTTGAATTTTATAAAATTTTATGGCCAGTGATTGGTGAAGATTTCTTTTTAGTACTTAATGACAGTTTGAATAAAGGATTGTTACCGTTAAAGGAGAACTTCGGTCAATTTTAACATTGAGCTCAATTTTTAGTAAATTTGGAGTGCTGTCAATACAGAGAACAACGACAAAAATCGGTGTTGCCTACACTGTGTTATCCTATTTTTAAAATGTGCACCCTATTGACTTGAATGGGGCAAGTTTTAAACCTGCTTTTATTTCTCTTATCATCCTTGATGTGTCATTACAAGTGCCCAGCCATGTTGAGTGATTCCTTCAGAGTGAACACGAGTGAATCTGACTGCAGGAGATGTGAAAGATATGAATAAAAATGATGTTATATCAGCCAGCGCTCATACCTGTATTTAGTTCCTGTTTTCGGTAGAAGTCCAAAGTAGTCGATTGTCGAGTTCACGCGCGTGATCATAGCAACTAAACCTATGCGCGTGAACTCGACAATCGACTACTTTGGACTTCGACCGAAAACAGGAACTAAATACAGGTATTTGCACTGGCTGATATAACATCATTTTTATTCATATCTTTCATATCTACTGCAGTCAGGTTCACTCTTAAGGAATCACTCAACATGGCTGGGCACTTGTAATGACACATCAAGGATGATAAGACTAAGAACTGGTTAAGTTTAAAACTTGCCCCATTCAAGTCAATAGGGTGTAAATTTTAAAAATAGGATAACACAGTGTAGGCAACACCGATTTTTGTCGTTGTTCTCTGTATTGACAGCACTCCAAATTTACTAAAAATTGAGCTCAATGTTAAAATTGACCGGAGTTCTCCTTTAAGATGTAGAAGAGCTGTTATTACCCTGTTGCCCAACACTGTAAAAAATGTGGCTGCGATTAGTTAAAATTTGTTGAGATAACTTAAATATCCAACTTAACCAAACTAAACTAAAGTTAACTAAACTTAATATTTTAAGTCAAGCATGAACACATACTGTTTAATGTTGGATTTTAAGTTGTGATAAATAATCGCAGCATTTTTTTTTTACAGTGAAGAAGGAAGATCTCCAGAATATAAGCAACTGGAGACCAATATCTCTTTTATGTGCAGATTATAAAATTCTATCAAAGGCTCTAGCCACCAGGTTAAGTCAAGTTCTGAGTCGAGTAATACATTCCGGTCAGAATTATTGCATACCCAATAGGTCAATCTTCGACAACATCTCGTTGGTCAGAGATGTTCTAGAGGTTGCAAGGCTATTTGGTGTAAACGGTGGTCTAATTTCGTTAGACCAGGGGAAGGCCTTTGACCGTGTAGAACATGCATATTTGAGAGATGTTTTAGAAGCTTTTGGTTTTAGTCAGGTTTTTATAAATATGATTGAGGCCATGTATCGTGACATTGAGAGTGTACTCAGTCAATGGTGGTTTGAGTGCTCCTTTTAGGATTCAGAGGGGAGTTAGACAGGGATGTGCCATGTCAGGTATATTTATTCCCTGTCTATTGAACCTCTGCTTCATAAGTTAAGAACTGAGTTGACTGGTTTTACTATACCGTACTGTAATGTCACATTGCACCTTTCTGCCTATGCTGACGATGTAGTTGTTTTTATATCCCGTGCTGATGATATTGAAAAATTGAAGATTATTGTTAACAGTTTTAATAAAATTTCTTCTGCAAAAGTTAACTGGGGAAAAAGTGAGGCCCTTTTAATGGGCGATTGGAATAGAGGTCCTCCCAGTTTACCTAGAGATCTAATTTGGAAGAAAGGCGGATTAAAATATCTTGGAATTTTTCTAGGTAATGATGATTTTGTCACAAAAAATTGGGATTGTATGCTAGAAAAAATGAAAGGACGTTTGCAGAAATGGAAATGGCTACTCCCCAAACTGTCTTATCGAGGCCGTACACTTATAATCAACAATCTGGTGGGGTCCTCGTTATGGCATAAACTTGCTTGTGTTGATCCGCCTGTTGGACTGTTACCAAAACTTCAAGCAGAAATGGTTAACTTTTTCTGGGACAATTTGCACTGGACACCTCAAAGTGTTCTTTTCCTGCCAAGGGATGAAGGAGGTCAAGGCTTGGTGAATCCTGTCAGCAGAGGAGCGACTTATCGGCTACAGTTCATTCAGCGACTGCTGATGGGTCCCCAGAATCTAGTGTGGAGACCACTAGCACAAACCATCCTATCTGGGGTGAATGGAATGGGACTTCATGCTGCACTTTTTTTAACTGACTATACTCTTCTGGATTTGACCAGATTACCTTTATTTTATAAAAGTCTTTTTAAAGTGTGCAGACTTTTTAAGCATGAGTGGACAGAGTCAGCTACATCTCTTTTCTGGTTGCTTGAGGAACCTGTGGTGTTTGGGAGTCGCATTGATGTGTCAGGTGATGAGTTCCCAGGGCTAAAAGACTTGCTTGTGTCAAAGAAATTAATGCAATTAAAAGATATTGTTGACAAAGCCGGACCTGGGGCCTGTTTCAATAAGGAGGTTCAACCAACTCTGAGTTAAAACTTGAACTCTGAGTTGACTTACCCTGAGATGGGAAACTGAGTTTTCGGTTACAGATCAGCTGAAATTAGTTAGTTCACACACTCTCTTTCTCTCTCTTTCTCTCTCTCTCTCTCTCTCTCACTCTCTCTCACACACATACACACACACACACTCAAACACACACACACACACACGCACGCACACACACACACACTCATCGGCTCTGATATAATCGATCGATCTGCATATTCACAAACTTAAGTGGCATCACATCAAGTGTTGATTATTGTACCACTCTTTTCTATGTTCTTCCTTCAAACACCGTTTAGTAAGAACGCCTTCGTGCTGATTAATGCGTGATTGCGATCTGTAGTCCATCTTCTCTAGTGACTGAATAAACACACAACACAGCTGACACAGGTAAACACAACACAGCGGACACAGGTAAACACACAACACAGCAGACACAGGTAAACACACAACACAGCTGACACAGGTAAACACACAACACAGCGGACACAGGTAAACACACAACACATCTGACACAGGTAAACACACAACACAGCTGACACAGGTAAACACACAACACAGCGGACACAGGTAAACACACAACACAGCTGACACAGGTAAACACACAACACAGCTGACACAGGTAAACACACAACACAGCGGACACAGGTAAACACACAACACAGCTGACACAGGTAAACACACAACACAGCTGACACAGGTAAACACACAACACAGCTGACACAGGTAAACACACAACACAGCGGACACAGGTAAACACACAACACAGCTGACACAGGTAAACACACAACACAGCGGACACAGGTAAACACACAACACAGCTGACACAGGTAAACACACAACACAGCGGACACATGTAAACACACAACACAGCTGACACAGGTAAACACACAACACAGCTGACACAGATAAACACACAACACAGCTGACACAGGTAAACACACAACACAGCTGACACAGGTAAACACACAACACATCTGACACAGATAAACACACAACACAGCTGACACAGGTAAACACACAACACAGCTGACACAGATAAACACACAACACAGCTGACACAGATAAACACACAACACAGCTGACACAGATAAACACACAACACAGCGGACACAGGTAAACACACAACACAGCTGACACAGGTAAACACACAACACAGCTGACACAGATAAACACACAACACAGCTGACACAGATAAACACACAACACAGCTGACACAGATAAACACACAACACAGCGGACACAGGTAAACACACAACACAGCTGACACAGGTAAACACACAACACAGCTGACACAGATAAACACACAACACAGCTGACACAGATAAACACACAACACAGCTGACACAGGTAAACACACAACACATCTGACACAGATAAACACACAACACAGCTGACACAGGTAAACACACAACACAGCTGACACAGGTAAACACACAACACAGCTGACACAGGTAAACACACAACACAGCTGACACAGGTAAACACACAACACAGCTGACACAGATAAACACACAACACAGCTGACACAGGTAAACACACAACACAGCTGACACAGGTAAACACACAACACAGCTGACACAGATAAACACACAACACAGCTGACACAGGTAAACACACAACACATCTGACACAGGTAAACACACAACACAGCTGGCACAGGTAAACACACAACACAGCTGACACAGGTAAACACACAACACAGCGGACACAGGTAAACACACAACACAGTCAAGTCAAGTCAAGTCAAGTCATCTTTATTTATATAGCGCTTTTTACAATACAGATTGTATCAAAGCAGCTTCACAGTTATAACATGAAAATACAAAAAAAATTAAAGCTGCAAGCAGCATTTGTCGGTGTTCAAGCTTTTAAGGCCTTTAAGCATTTAAGACATTAAGTTTTATTTAGCAAGCATTTAACCACTGACATCATAGATGGAAAAGACTACGTTTTAGCATGATTTACCATGATATACCACATTTTAGTGTGATTTTTCATGATTTACCATGAATCTAGCATGATTTACTATAGTTTACCATGATATACCAAGTTCTAGTATGATTCACCATGATTTACCCTGTTTTAGCATGGTTTACAACAATTGAACACATTCTATTATGATTTAATGATTCTAGCATGATTTACCATAGTTTACCATGATTTATCTTAGTTTACCTTGATTTACCATGTTACAGGATGATTTACCATGATATACCACATTCTAGAATGATTTACCAGGATTCTAGCATGATTTACCCTATTTACTATGATTTACCACGATTTACCACGTTGCTAGCAATTATGTGAAGCATCAGAACAAATGAAGTGATAAACTCTGACAAAATATGATTGTGTTATAATAGTAATCGTTATGTAAGGGATTTTTTAGTGTCTAAATATATACATGTAAAATGAAAGTGAGCCAATAAGTGGTCTTCTACTGCCCTCTGCTGGACATTCTACTTATTAATAGTCTTTTAACATGTACTTTTACAAGTCTTGATTTTTACCAGTATTTTGCACTAAACCAAACCAGTTTTTCCATGTTAACTCCATTATGCATGCTTACACACATTACACGTCCATCAAAATAACAAAGATATAGCTTTAAGCATTTGTTTGTTAGTCAATGCTGAAAGCTGATAAAAAGATTACAAATATAATCCTGCTGCTCTCTCTAGTGGACAACAGTGTTATTGCAGCCTCCATCTTACAGTTGAAGTGTATGAATGAATCGAAATTTGGTTTTTCACTTATATTTCGGGAACGAGAAGGCGAAAAAATCTGAAAATCGGAGCTTAGATAGTGCTCGAGGGGCCCTGTGTAATGAGACCATCCTGGTGTTGGTGGGTGATTGGGGCCGGGAGTTATTCCCGTTCAAATGCAATCCTTTTTTGGCTTATATCTCGGGAATGCCCGGGCCAAATCGCACCAAAATCGAATCGAAGCTAGGCGGGGACGGGCCCTTTCCAACAAGCTATTCCACAAGGATCGGGGTGGTCTGGTTCGGGAGTTACAGCCGTTCAAATTCGGAGGTCTCGCGAATTCGACATTCGCGGGGGGGCGTTCCTGAGCTCCGCGACAATAGATTTCGATTAAGAGCCTGGAGAGGACCTTACCATCAAAATTTGAGCGCGCAACGACTTTCCGTTTTCGAGTTATGAGTGCATTTGTACTGCGGGGGGCGTGGCCTAAATGGCGGCCTCCGTTTCACTTTCACTATTCCCATTTCTCAGTGTGATACAATTGTCAATAGTAATACTCCAATAGATGAATTTTGTCAAAATGTGATTGTAAATGTTAAAATAGTGATTTTATAAAGTCTAAATATGAATTATAGAACAATATTAGTGAGTAGTATGACCAAGTGACCAGAAGGGGGCAGTATTAAACCACTTATGTCAATATGACTAGTTTGCAAAAGTAGGTTTTTAACATAATAGCAAATATTTAATGAACAATTTTATTGACAGTAGTGGTTCTTGAGGCAAAGTTGTTCAGTATGAGGAGATCTATCAAAATATATGCATATTATGTGGATGTTTTTAACACCACGTGATTACAGAGATGGAAAATACCATTTACAGCCAATACAGGCAAGTCACCATAGGGAATACATGGTTTTCAAAGCTTTTTAACAGTTATAGCGCCACATATGGTCCGATCTCCATGAAACTCGGCGTGCTTCTTCAGCATGTTATGACACATATGCCTACCAATTTCTGAGAAGTTTTGAGTTTTTGTTTAGGATTTATAGGCTTTTGAGTGTAATTTGCCACGCCCATTTTTTAAAATGACCCTGTTACAGCCACCCAAAGGAAAAAGTTCAACTTTTTTTCAATAACTATTGATCTAGAGAGTCCAGAGAATTGTCCTAGACTGGTCTGGTTCTGATTGGGAGAAAAACCAGGGACTAGTTCGCAAAAGTAGGTTTTTAACATATTCGTGAATATTTAATAAACGGTTTGATTGACAGCAGTGGTTCTTGAGGCAAATATGTTCACCATGAGGAGATCTATCAAATGATATGCATATTGTGACGATATTTGTAACACCACGTGATTACAGAGCCTTAAAACTTGTTAGCGCCAACTAGTGTCCGATTTCTTTCAAAACTCTTACAGACCTTTGGGGCCATGAGTTGAACACGCCCACCGAGTTTCGTTCTGATTGGCCTCCGTTAACCTTGTCTAATAGGTGATTCAACTTAATTGGCCAATGGCGGCCATGTTTTTTGAGATACGCCAATATCCTTTTACACATACATGGGGCCTTGGGCCAAGACACTGCATACCAAATTTTAAGTCAATCGGACAAACGGTCAGGTGTTTATATGTTTTTTCTGTGTTATAGCGCCACCATGTGGCCAATCGACGCGTTTTTTTTACCGTGACCTCATATTGACGTCCGACACATGTGTACCAAGTTTGGTGAAGAAATCTCCTTTACTTCTCGAGTTATAGCCATTTTAGTTAAATAGGCTCCTTCCACAACGTTCATTTTGCGCCCCCTAGCGACTCCGATTTAAAAATTCATTTTTTTTTCGATTATTATTCATCTTCAGAATCCAGAGAACATTTCTGCACTGGTTTGGTTCCGATCGGGTGAAAAACCAGGGACTAGTTTGCAAAAGTAGGTTTTTGACAAAATTCAAAATGGCGGAAAAATTTCCCTACCGGAAATAAAATCGGAGATATACGTTTTGTTCTTCAGGAGTCCAGCTTTCCAATGATATAAGACACTTGAGGCTGGGACATACGGTCTAGGAGATATGACCAGTTTCGCGTATTTGCTGCTATAGCGCCACCTATGGGCCAATCGGGCTCATATTTTGATAACCTCTCCTCGATTTTTGTACTACCCATTGGCAAAGTTTCAAGTCTCTAGGACTTACGGTTTGGGCTGCACGATGCGTTTTACAGGAGAATAATAATAATAAAAATCGGTACAATTACAATAGGTTTTCAGCACTTCGTGCTTGAACACCTAATAATAAAAATCGGTACAATTACAATAGGTTTTCAGCACTTCGTGCTTGAACACCTAATAATGACGATACCTTTTTGCCAGTTTTAGCGCCACCTATGGTCCGATCTCCATGAAACTCGGCATGCTTGCTCACCATGTTCTGACACATATGCTGATCAATTTTTGTGCAGTTCTGAGTTTTAGTTTAGGATTTGTAGGCTTTTGAGTGTATTTTGACACGCCCCTTTTCTTAAATGACCCACTTATAGCCATCCAAATGCAAAATTTCAACTTTTTTTCGATAATTATTAATCAGCAGAGTCCAGAGAACTGTCCTAGACTGGTTTGGTTCTGATCAGGCCAAAAACCAGGGACTAGTTCGCACAAGTAGGTTTTGGACAAAATTGGCCATAACTTTTTTTTTTGGGCCCAAATCGAATTTGGAGATATACATCTTGTTCGTCTTGAGCCAAGGATTACAGGGGATGTGGAAATTGTGATTCTAGCACAAACGAGCTAGGAGTTATGACCAATTTAGTACTTTGGGTTGCTCTAGCGCCACCTATGGGCCAATTGGGCTCATATTTTGATAACCTCTCCTCGATTTTTGTACTACCTATTGGCAAAGTTTCAAGTCTCCAGCACTTACGGTTTGGGCTGCACGATGCGTTTTACGGCGGAAGAATAATAATAATAAAAACCGGTACAATTACAATAGGTTTTCAGCACTTCGTGCTTGAACACCTAATAATGACGATACCTTTTTGCCAGTTTTAGCGCCACCTATGGTCCGATCTCCATGAAACTCGGCATGCTTGCTCACCATGTTCTGACACATATGTCAGATTTACCATGTTATAAGATGATTTACCATGATATACCACAATCCAGAATGATTTATCAGGAATCTAGCATGATTTACCTTATTTACTGTGATTTACCATGTTTATAGCGTTATTTACCATGATTTACCACGTTGCTAGCAATTATGTGAAGCATCAGAACAAATGAAGTGATAAACACTGACAAAATATGATTGTGTTATAATAGTAATTGTTATATAAGGGATTTTTTAGTGTCTAAATGAATGCAAAAGCACATGTGAAAAGACTATTAATAAGTCGAATGTCCAGCAGAGGGCAGTAGAAGACCACTTATTGGCTCACTTTCATTTTGAACTACTTGGTTTCACCAGTATTCTGCATTAAAGCAAAACATTTTTTTCATGTTAACTCCATGATGCATGTTTACACACACACATTTGGGATATGTTATTGTGAAAATCTCTTTTAATGCTGTATAATAAGCATTTCAGGATTCCCATTTCTCTATGTGACACAATTGTCAATAGTAATACTCCAATAGATGAATTTTGACAAAATGTTATTGTAAATGTTAAAATAATTATTTTATAAAGTCTAAATATGACTTATATAACAATATTAGGGAGTAATATGATTACATGACAGCAGGGGGCAGTATAATACCACTTATTGGCTTAATATACCATGTTATTCATATCATTTTCATCTTTTTTAACTGTTAAAGAGGCAAATTTTGTCCGATCTATCTGAAATTTGTCATGCTTCTTTATCATGTTATTTCACATGTTCTGACCTGTTTTTAAGAAGATCTGAGCATTCATTGAAGAGATATAGACTTTCGGGGACACTTGGTCAAGGCTACATATTGAAGTGAACCTATTATAGCCATCCAAATGCAGAAGTTCAACTTTTTCTGATAATCATTGATCTAGAAAGTCCAGATAATTATTCTGCACTGGTTTTGAACATTATTTGATCATAGATGGAAAACACCATTTACAGCCAATACAGGCAATTTACCATAGGAAATATATGGTTTTTAAATGTTTTTAACTGTTATAGCGCCACCTATAGTCCGATCTCCATATAATTTTGCATGCTTGTTAAGGATGTTATTTCACATATGCCCACCAATTTTCGTGAAGTTCTGAGTTTTTTTTTAGGATTTATAGGCTTTTGAGTGTATTTTGACACGCCCTTTTCTTAAATGACCCTGTTATAGCCACCCAAATGCAAAAGTTCAACTTTTTTTCGATAATTATTGATCTAGAGAGTCCAGAGAATTGTCCTAGACTGGTCTGGTTCCGATCGGGCAAAAAACCAGGGACTAGTTCGCAAAAGTAGGTTTTTAACGTAATTGCGAATATTTAATGAACGATTCGATTGACAGCATTGGTTCTTGAGGCAAAGTTGTTCAACATGAGAAGATCTATCAAATGATATGCATATTGTGACGATATTTGTAACACCACGTGATTACAGAGGGCGTAAAACTCGTTAGCGCCAACTAGTGGCCGATTTCTTTCAAAATTCTTACAGACCTCTAGGGCCATGAGTTGAACATGCCCACTGAGTTTCGTTCCGATTGGCCATCGTTAACCTTGTGCTAAAACTTAATTGGCCGATGGCGGCCATGTTTTTTGAGATACGTCAATATCCTTTTACACATACATGAGGCCTTGGGCCAAGACACTGCATACCAAATTTCAAGTCAATCGGACAAACGGCCAGCTGTTTATATGTTTTTTCGGTGTTATAGCGCCACCATGTGGCCAATCGACGCGGTTTTTTTATCGTGACCTCAGATTGACCTCTTAGACATGTGTACCAAGTTTGGTAAAATTATCTCATTTACTTCTCGAGTTATATCCATTTTAGTAAAGTAGACTCCTCCCACAACGTTAATTTTGCGCCCCCTAGCGACCGTGAATCGATAATTCAACTTTTTTTCAATAATTATTCATCACCAGACTCCAGAGAACATTTCTACACTGGTTTGGTTCCAATCGGGTGAAAAACCAGGGACTAGTTCGCAAAAGTAGGTTTTTGACAAAATTCAAAATGGCGGAAAATCCAATATGGCGGAAAAAAAAAACCTGCGCGATTTTTTGTTCGTCTTGAGCCAAGGATTCCAAGGATATAAGACACTTGAGTCTAGGTCAAAGGGTTATTGAGATATAAGCAAAATAGTGTATTTTTTTTGTTTTTTTGCGCTATAGCGCCACCTATGGGCCAATCGAGCTCATAATTTGATAACCTCTCCTCGATTTTTGTACTACCTACTGGCAAAGTTTCAAGTCTCTAGCACTTACGGTTTGGGCTGCACGATGCGTTTTACGGCAGAATAATAATAATAATAATAAAAATCGGTACAATTACAATAGGTTTTCAGCACTACGTGCTTGAACACCTAATTAAAGCTGCAAGCAGCATTTGTCGGTGTTCAAGCTTTTAAGGCCTTTAAGCACATTAACGTTAAAAGACATTAAGATTTATTTAGCAAGCATTTAACCACTGACATCATAGATGGAAAAACACCATTTACAGCCAATACAGGCAATTTACCATAGGAAATATATGGTTTAAAAGCTTTTTAACAGTTATAGCGCCACCTGTTGTCCGATCTCCATGAAATTTTGCATGCTTGTTAATGATGTTATTGCACATATGCTCACCAATTTTTGTGAAATTCCGAGTTTTTTTTTAGGATTTATAGGCTTTTGAGTGTATTTTGACACGCCCCTTTTCTTAAATGACCCTGTTATAGCCACCCAAATGCAAAAGTTCAACTTTTTTTAATAATTATTGATCTAGAGAGTCCAGAGAATTGTTCTAGACTGGTCTGGTTCCGATCGGGCGAAAAACCAGGGACTAGTTCGCAAAAGTACGTTTTTAACGTAATTGCGAATATTTAATTAACGAATCGATTGACAGCATTAGTTCTAGAGGCAAAGTTGTTCAGCATGATGAGATCTATCAAATGATATGCAAATTGTGGGGATTTGTGCAACACCACGTGATTACAGAGCCATAAAACTCGTTAGCGCCAACTAGTGGCCGATTTCTTTCAAAACTCTTACAGACCTCTTTGGCCACGAGTTGAACATGCCCGACGAGTTTCGTTCTGATTGGCCTCCGTTAACCTTGTCTAATAGGTGCTTAAACTTCATTGGCCAATGGCGGCCATTTTTTTTTTAGATACGCCAATATCCTTCTAGACATAGATGGCCCCTTGGGCCAAGACACTGCATACCAAATTTCAAGTCAATCGGACAAACTGTCAGGTGTTTATACGTTTTTTCTGTGTTATAGCGCCACCATGTGGCCAATCGACGCGTTTTTTTTTATCGTTACCTCAGATTGACCTCTTACACACGTGTACCAAGTTTGGTGAAGTTATCTCATTTACTACTCGAGTTATAGGCATTTTAGTAATATAGGCTCCTCCCACAACGTTAATTTTACGCCCCCTAGCGACCGTTAATCGATAATTGAACTTTTTTTCGATAATTATTTATTATCAGACTCCAGAGAACATTTCTGCACTGGTTTGGTTCCGATCGGGCAAAAAACCAGGGACTAGTTCGCAAAAGTAGGTTTTTGACAAAATTCAAAATGGCGGAAAATCTATCATGGCGCAAATAAAATCGGAGATATACGTTTTTTTCTTCAGGAGTCCAGCTTTCCAATGATATAAGACACTTGAGTCTAGAACATACGGTCTAGGAGTTATGACCAGTTTCGCGCATTTGGTTGCTATAGCGCCACCTATGGGCCAATCGGGCTCATACTTTGATAACCTCTCCTCGATTTTTGTACTACCTACTGGCAAAGTTTCAAGGCTCCAGCACTTACGGTTTGGGCTGCACGATGCGTTTTAGGGGAGAAGAATAATAATAATTAAAGCTGCAAGCAGCATTTGTCGGTGTTCAAGCTTTTAAGGCCTTTAAGGCCGTTAAGCACATTAGCATCAAAAGACAATAAGATTTATTTAGCAAGCATTTAACCACTGACATCATAGATGGAAAAACACCATTTACAGCCAATACAGGCAATTTACCATAGGAAATATATGGTTTAAAAGCTTTTTAACAGTTATAGCGCCACCTATTGTCCGATCTCCATAAAATTTTGAGCACATTTAAGCATTTAAGACATTAAGATTTATTTAGCAAGCATTTAACCACTGACATCATAGATGGAATAGACCATGTTTTAGCATGATATACCATATTTTAGTGTGATTTTTTCATGATTTACCATGTTCTTGTATGATTTACTATAGTTTACCATGATATACCAAGTTCTAGTATGATTCAGCATGATTTACTCTGTTCTATTATGGTTTACAACAATTGAACACATTCTAGTATGATTTAATATGATTCTAGCATGATTTACCACAGTTTACCATGATTTATCTTAGTTTACCTTGATTTACCATGTTATAAGATGATTTACCATGATATACCACATTCCAGAATGATTTATCAGGAATCTAGCATGATTTACCTTATTTACTGTGATTTACCATGTTTATTGTTATTTACCATGATTTACCACGTTGCTAGCAATTATGTGAAGCATCAGAACAAATGAAGTGATAAACTTTTTTAGTGTCTAAATGAATGCAAGAGCACATGTGAAAAGACTATTAATAAGTAGAATGTCCAGCAGAGGGCAATAGAAGACCACTTATTGGCTCACTTTCATTTTGAACTACTTGGTTTCACCAGTATTCTGCATTAAAGCAAAACATTTTTTTCATGTTAACTCAATAATGCACACACACACACACACACACACACACACACACACACACACACACACACACACACACACACACACAAACACAAACACAAACACACACACACACACACACACAAATATTTTTTAATGCTATGGTTTATAAGCATTTCACATAGCTCTTTGTAAACTATTAATCAGATTATTCAGAATTTATTCAGAAACCTAGGACAACGCACACACATTATGTTGTAGATACAGACATTTTTGTTTGATTTGATGCAAAATAAAATGTTTACTGCAAGTCTCCATTATTCACATTTCTCAATGCGACACAATTGTTAATAGTAATACTTATTAGATTCATTTTGACTAAATGTGATTGTAAATGTTAAAATAGTGATCTTATCAAGTCTAAATATGAATTATAGAACAATATTAGTGAGTAGTATGACCAAGTGACCAGAAGGGGGCAGTATAAAACCACTAATGTCAATATAGTTTGCAAAAGTAGGTTTTTAACATAATAGCAAATATTTAATGAACAATTTGATTGACGGTAGTGGTTCTTGAGGCAAAGTTGTTCAGTATGAGGAGATCTATCAAAATATATGCATATTGTGTGGATGTTTTTAACACTACGTGATTTCCAGAGATGGAAAATACCATTTACAGCCAATACAGGCAAGTCACCATAGGGAATACATGGTTTTCAAAGCTTTTTAACTGTTATAGCGCCACATATGGTCCGATCTCCATGAAACTCTGCATGCTTCTTCGGCATGTTATGACACATATGCCTACCAATTTCCGTGAAGTTTTGAGTTTTTGTTTATGATTTATAGGCTTTTGAGTGCATTTTGCCACGCCCATTTTCTAAATGACTCGTTATACTCATATGAAAATTGCAAAAGTTGAACTTTTTTTGATAATTATTGATCTAGAGAGTCCAGAGAATTGCCCTAGACTGGTCTGGTTCCGATCGGGCGAAAAACCAGGGACTAGTTCGCAAAAGTAGGTTTTTAACATATTCGTGAATATTTAAAGAACGGTTTGATTGACAGCAGTAGTTCTTGAGGCAAAGTTGTTCAACAGGAGGAGATCTATCAAATGATATGCATATTGTGTGGATGTGTGCAACACCACGTGATTACAGACTCATTAAACTCGTTAGCGCCAACTAGTGGCCGATTTCTTTCAAAATTCTTACAGACCTTTGGGGCCATGAGTTGAACATGTCCATCGAGTTTCATTCCGATCGGCCTCCGTTAACCTTGTTTAATAGGTGATTTAACTTAATTGGCCAATGGCGGCCATGTTTTTTGAGATACGCCAATATCCTTTTACACATACATGGGGCCTTGGGCCAAGACACTGCAATACCAAATTTCAAGTCAATAGGACTAACGGTCAGGTGTCCAGACCCCTTTTTATGTTTTTGTCGTGCTATAGCGCCCACCTAGTGCTCAATCGTCGCGATTTCTTTACCGCGACCACAGATTGAACTCATACATATGTGTACCAAGATTGGTGAAGTTATCTCTTTTCCTTCCCGAGTTATATCCATTTAAAAAAAGTAGGCTCCGCCCACATTAACATTTTGACGCCCCCTAGCGACCGTGAATCGAAATTTCAACTTTTTTTCAATGATTATTGATATTCAGACTCCAGAGGACATTTCTGCACTGGTTTGGTTCCGATCGGGCAAAAAACCAGGGACTAGTTCGCAAAAGTAGGTTTTAGACAAAATTCAAAATGGCGGAAAAAATTTGCATACCGGAAATGAAATCGGAGATATACATTTTTTAAGTCAGGTGGTCAGTTTTTCCAATGATATAAGACACTTGAGTCTACGACATACGGTCTAGGAGTTATGACCAGTTTCGCGCAATTGATTGCTATAGCGCCACCTATGGGCCAATCTGGCTCATAATTTGATAACCTCTCCTCGATTTTTGTACTACCTACTGGCAAAGTTTCAAAGCTCCAGCACTTACGGTTTGGGCTCCACGATGCGTTTTAGGGGAAAATAATAATAATAATAAAAATCGGTACAATTACAATAGGTTTTCAGCACTTCGTGCTTGAACACCTAAAAATCCTTACAATAACAATAGGTTTTCAGCACTTAAATAATGACGATACAATAATGACGATACCTTTTTGCCAGTTTTAGCGCCACCTATGGTCCGATCTCCATAAAACTCGGCATGCTTGCTCACCATGTTCTGACACATATGCTGATCAATTTTTGTGCAGTTCTGAGTTTTAGTTTAGGATTTGTAGGCTTTTGAGTGTATTTTGACACGCCCCTTTTCTTAAATGACCCTGTTATAGCCATCCAAATGCAAAATTTCAACCTTTTTTCGATAATTATTAATCAGCAGAGTCCAGAGAACTGTCCTAGGACTGGTTTGGTTCAGATCAGGCCAAAAACCAGGGACTAGTTCGCACAAGTAGGTTTTGGACAAAATTGGCCATAACTTTTTTTTTTTGGGCCCAAATCGAATTTGGAGATATACATCTTGTTCGTCTTGAGCCAAGGATTACAGGGATGTGGAAATTGTGAGTCTAGCCCAAAAGACCTGGGGAGTTATGAGCAATTTAGTACTTTTGGTTGCTCTAGCGCCACCTATGGGCCAATCTGGCTCATACTTTGATAACCTCTCCTCGATTTTTGTACTACCTATTGGCAAAGTTTCAAGGCTCCAGCACGTACGGTTTGGGCTGCACGATGCGTTTTACGGCGGAAGAATAATAATAATAAAAACCGGTACAATTACAATAGGTTTTCAGCACTTCGTGCTTGAACACCTAATAATGACGATACCTTTTTGCCAGTTTTTAGCGCCACCTATGGTCCGATCTCCATGAAACTCGGCATGCTTGCTCACCATGTTCTGACACATATGTCAGATTTACCATGTTATAAGATGATTTACCATGATATACCACAATCCAGAATGATTTATCAGGAATCTAGCATGATTTACCTTATTTACTGTGATTTACCATGTTTATAGCGTTATTTACCATGATTTACCACGTTGCTAGCAATTATGTGAAGCATCAGAACAAATGAAGTGATAAACCACTGACAAAATATGATTGTGTTATAATAGTAATTGTTATATAAGGGATTTTTTAGTGTCTAAATGAATGCAAAAGCACATGTGAAAAGACTATTAATAAGTCGAATGTCCAGCAGAGGGCAGTAGAAGACCACTTATTGGCTCACTTTCATTTTTGAACTACTTGGTTTCACCAGTATTCTGCATTAAAGCAAAACATTTTTTTCATGTTAACTCCATGATGCATGTTTACACACACACATTTGGGGATATGTTATTGTGAAAATCTCTTTTAATGCTGTATAATAAGCATTTCAGGATTCCCATTTCTCTATGTGACACAATTGTCAATAGTAATACTCCAATAGATGAATTTTGACAAAATGTTATTGTAAATGTTAAAATAATTATTTTATAAAGTCTAAATATGACTTATATAACAATATTAGGGAGTAATATGATTACATGACAGCAGGGGGGCAGTATAATACCACTTATTGGCTTAATATACCATGTTATTCATATCATTTTCATCTTTTTTAACTGTTAAAGAGGCAAATTTTGTCCGATCTATCTGAAATTTGTCATGCTTCTTTATCATGTTATTTCACATGTTCTGACCTGTTTTTAAGAAGATCTGAGCATTCATTGAAGAGATATAGACTTTCGGGGACACTTGGTCAAGGCTACATATTGAAGTGAACCTATTATAGCCATCCAAATGCAGAAGTTCAACTTTTTCTGATAATCATTGATCTAGAGAGTCCAGATAATTATTCTGCACTGGTTTTGAACATTATGATATGAACATTATTTGATCATAGATGGAAAACACCATTTACAGCCAATACAGGCAATTTACCATAGGAAATATATGGTTTTTAACTGTTTTTAACTGTTATAGCGCCATCTATAGTCCGATCTCCATATCATTTTGCATGCTTATTAATGATGTTATTTCACATATGCCCACCAATTTTCGTGAAGTTCTGAGTTTTTTTTAGGATTTGTAGGCTTTTGAGTGTATTTTGACACGCCCCATTTCTTAAATGACCCTCTTATAGCCACCCAAATGCAAAAGTTCAACTTTTTTAAATAATTATTGATCTAGAGAGTCCAGAGAATTGTTCTAGACTGGTCTGGTTCTGATCGGGCGAAAAACCAGGGACTAGTTCGCAAAAGTAGGTTTTTAACGTAATTGCGTATAATTAATGAACGATTCGATTGACAGCATTAGTTCTAGAGGCAAAGTTGTTCAGCATGAGGAGATCTATCAAATGATATGCATATTCTGACGATATTTGTAACACCACGTGATTACAGAGCCGTAAAACTCGTTAGCGCCAACTAGTGGCCGATTTCTTTCAAAACTCTTACAGACCTCTAGGGCCATGAGTTGAACATGCCCACTGAGTTTCGTTCTGATTGGCCATCGTTAACCTTGTCTTAAACTTAATTGGCCAATGGCGGCCATGTTTTTTGAGATACGCCAATATCCTTTTACACATACATGGGGGCCTTGGGCCAAGACACTGCATACCAATTTTCAAGTCAATCGGACAAACGGTCAGGTGTTTATACGTTTTTTCTGTGTTTATAGCGCCACCATGTGGCCAATTGACGCGTTTTTTTTATCGTGACCTCAAATTGACCTCTTACACATGTGTACCAAGTTTAGTGAAGCTATCTCATTTACGTCTCGAGTTATAGGCATTTTAGTAAAATAGGCTCTTCCCACAACGTTCATTTGGCGCCCCCTAGCGACCGCGATTTAAAATTTCAACCTTTTTTCAATGATTATTGATCTTCAGACTCCAGAGAACATTTCTGCACTGGATTGGTTCCGATCGGACAAAAAACCAGGGACTAGTTTGCAAAAGTAGGTTTTTGACAAAATTCAAAATGGCGGAAAATCTATCATGGCGGAAATAAAATCGGAGATATACGTTTTGTTCTCCAAGTGACCAGCTTTCCAGTGATATAAGACACTTGAGTCTACGACATACGGTCTAGGAGTTATGACCAGTTTCGCGCAATTGATTGCTATAGCGCCACCTATGGGCCAATCTGGCTCATAATTTGATAACCTCTCCTCGATTTTTGTACTACCATATGGCAAAGTTTCAAGTCTCCAGCACTTACGGTTTGGGCTGCACGATGCGTTTTACGGCGGAAGAATAATAATAATAATAATAATTAAAGCTGCAAGCAGCATTTGTCGGTGTTCAAGCAGTTAAGGCCTTTGAGCACATTTAAGCATTTAAGACATTAAGATTTATTTAGCAAGCTTTTAATCACTGACATCATAGATGGAATAGACCATGTTTTAGCATGATTTAGCATGATATACCATATTTTAGTGTGATTTGTCATGATTTACCATGTTCTTGTATGATTTACCATGAATCTAGGCATGATTTACTATAGTTTACCATGATATACCAAGTTCTAGTATGATTCAGCATGATTTACTCTGTTCTATTATGGTTTACAACAATTGAACACATTCTATTATGATTTACTATGATTCTAGCATGATTTACCATAGTTTACCATGATTTATCTTAGTTTACCTTGATTTACCATGTTATAAGATGATTTACCATGATATACCACATTCCAGAATGATTTATCAGGAATCTAGCATGATTTACCATAGTTTACCATGATTTATCTTAGTTTACCATGATTTACCATGTTATAAGATGATTTACCATGATATACCACATTCCAGAATGATTTATCAGGAATCTAGCATGATTTACCTTATTTACTGTGATTTACCATGTTTATAGCGTTATTTACCATGATTTACCACGTTGCTAGCAATTATGTGAAGCATCAGAACAAATTAAGTGATAAACTCTGACAAAATATGATTGTGTTATAATAGTAATTGTTATATAAGGGATTTTTTAGTGTCTAAATGAATGCAAAAGCACATGTGAAAAGACTATTAATAAGTAGAATGTCCAGCAGAGGGCAGTAGAAGACCACTTATTGGCTCACTTTCATTTTGAACTACTTGGTTTCACCAGTATTCTGCATTAAAGCAAAACATTTTTTTCATGTTAACTCCATGATGCGCACACACACACACACACACACACACACACACACACACACACACAAATATTTTTTAATGCTATGGTTTATAAGCATTTTACATAGCTCTTTGTAAACTATTAATCAGATTATTCAGAATTTATTCAGAAATCTAGGACAACGCACACACATTATGTTGTAGATACAGACATTTTTGTTTGATTTGATGCAAAATAAAATGTTTACTGCAAGTCTCCATTATTCACATTTCTCAATGCGACACAATTGTTAATAGTAATACTTATTAGATTCATTTTGACTAAATGTGATTGTAAATGTTAAAATAGTGATCTTATCAAGTCTAAATATGAATTATAGAACAATATTAGTGAGTAATATAACCAAGTGAACAGAAGGGGGCAGTATAAAACCACTAATGTCAATATGACTAGTTTGCAAAAGTAGGTTTTTAACATAATAGCAAATATTTAATGAACGATTTGATTGACGGTAGTGGTTCTTGAGGCAAAGTTGTTCAGTATGAGGAGATCTATCAAAATATATGCATATTGTGTGGATGTTTTTAACACTACGTGATTTCCAGAGATGGAAAATACCATTTACAGCCAATACAGGCAAGTCACCATAGGGAATACATGGTTTTCAAAGCTTTTTAACAGTTATAGCGCCACATATGGTCCGATCTCCATGAAACTCTGCATGCTTCTTCGGCATGTTATGACACATATGCCTACCAATTTCCGTGAAGTTTTGAGTTTTTGTTTATGATTTATAGGCTTTTGAGTGTATTTTGCCACGCCCATTGTCTAAATGACTCGTTATACTCATATGAAAATTGCAAAAGTTGAACTTTTTTTGATAATTATTGATCTAGAGAGTCCAGAGAATTGCCCTAGACTGGTCTGGTTCCGATCGGGCGAAAAAACCAGGGACTAGTTCGCAAAAGTAGGTTTTTAACATATTCGTGAATATTTAAAGAACGGTTTGATTGACAGCAGTGGTTCTTGAGGCAAAGTTGTTCAACAGGAGGATATCTATCAAATGATAAGCATATTGTGTGGATGTGTGCAACACCACGTGATTACAGACCCATTAAACTCGTTAGCGCCAACTAGTGGCCGATTTCTTTCAAAATTCTTACAGACCTTTGGGGCCATGAGTTGAACACGCCCACCGAGTTTCATTCCGATCGGACTCCGTTAACCTTGTCTAATAGGTGCTAAAACTTCATTGGATGATGGTGGCCATGTTTTTTAGATACACCAATATCCTTTTACACATACATGGGGCCTTGAGCCAAGACACTGCATACCAAATTTCAAGTCAATAGGACTAACGGTCAGGTGTCCAGACCCCTTTTTTATGTTTTTGTCGTGCTATAGCGCCACCTAGTGCTCAATCGTCGCGATTTCTTTACCGCGACCACAGATTGAACTCATACATATGTGTACCAAGTTTGATGAAGTTATCTCTTTTCCTTCCCGAGTTATATCCATTTAAAAAAAGTAGGCTCCGCCCACATTAACATTTTGACGCCCCCTAGCGACCGTGAATCGAAATTTCAACTTTTTTTCAATAATTATTGATATTCAGACTCCAGAGGACATTTCTGCACTGGTTTGGTTCCGATCGGGCAAAAAACCAGGGACTAGTTCGCAAAAGTAGGTTTTAGACAAATTCAAAATGGCGGAAAAATTTGCATACCGGAAATGAAATCGGAGATATACATTTTTTAAGTCAGGTGGTCAGCTTTCCAATGATATAAGACACTTGAGTCTACGACATACGGTCTAGGAGTTATGACCAGTTTCGCGCAATTGATTGCTATAGCGCCACCTATGGGCCAATCTGGCTCATAATTTGATAACCTCTCCTCGATTTTTGTACTACCATATGGCAAAGTTTCAAAGCTCCAGCACTTACGGTTTGGGCTGCACGATGCGTTTTAGGGGAAAATAATAATAATAATAAAAATCGGTACAATTACAATAGGTTTTCAGCACTTCGTGCTTGAACACCTAATTAAAGCTGCAAGCAGCATTTGTCGGTGTTCAAGCTTTTAAGGCCTTTAAGCATTTAAGACATTAAGTTTTATTTAGCAAGCATTTGACCACTGACATCATAGAATGGAAAAGACTACGTTTTAGCATGATTTACCATGATATACCACATTTTAGTGTGATTTTTCATGATTTACCATGTTCCAGTATGATTTACCATGAATCTAGCATGATTTACTATAGTTTACCATGATATACCAAGTTCTAGTATGATTCACCATGATTTACCCTGTTTTAGCATGGTTTACAACAATTGAACACATTCTATTATGATTTAATGATTCTAGCATGATTTACCATAGTTTACCATGATTTATCTTAGTTTACCTTGATTTACCATGTTACAGGATGATTTACCATGATATACCACATTCTAGAATGATTTACCAGGATTCTAGCATGATTTACCCTATTTACTATGATTTACCATGTTTCTAGAGTTATTTACCACGATTTACCACGTTGCTAGCAATTATGTGAAGCATCAGAACAAATGAAATGATAAACTCTGACAAAATATGATTGTGTTATAATAGTAATTGTTATATAAGGGATTTTTTAGTGTCTAAATATATGAATGCAAAAGCACATGTGAAAAGACTATTAATAATTAATATGGCCAGCAGAGGGCAGTAGAAGACCACTTATTGGCTCACTTTCATTTTGAACTACTTGGTTTCACCAGTAATCTGCATGCTTACAAACACAAACACACACACACAATTTTCATGCTTCTTTATCATGTTATTTCACATGTTCTGACCTGTTTTTAAGAAGATCTGAGCATTCATTGAAGATATATAGGCTTTCGGGGACACTTGGTCAAGGCTACATATTGAAGTGACCCTATTATAGCCATCCAAATACAGAAGTTCAACTTTTTCCTATAATCATTGATCTAGAGAGTCCAGATAATTATTCTGCACTGGTTTTGAACATTATGATATGAACAGTATTTGATCATAGATGGAAAACACCATTTACAGCCAATACAGGCAATTTACCATAGGAAATATATGGTTTTTAACTGTTTCTAACTGTTATAGCGCCATCTATAGTCCGATCTCCATAAAATTTTGCATGCTTGTTAATGATGTTATTTCACATATGCCACCAATTTTCGTGAAGTTCTGAGTTTTTTTTTAGGATTTATAGGCTTTGAGTGTATTTTGACACGCCCCTTTTCTTAAATGACCCTGTTATAGCCATCCAAATGCAAAAGTTCAACTTTTTTTAATAATTATTGATCTAGAGAGTCCAGAGAATTGTTCTAGACTGGTCTGGTTCCGATCGGGCAAAAAACCAGGGACTAGTTCGCAAAAGTAGGTTTTTAACGTAATTGCGTATATTTAATGAACGATTCGATTGACAGCATTGGTTCAAGAGGCAAAGTTGTTCAGCATGAGAAGATCTATCAAATGATATGCATATTGTGACGATATTTGTAACACCACGCGATTACAGAGGGCGTAAAAATCGTTAGCGCCAACTAGTGGCCGATTTCTTTCAAATTCTTACAGACCTCTGGGGCCATGAGTTGAACATGCCCACTGAGTTTCGTTCCGATTGGCCATCGTTAACCCTGTGCTAATACTTAATTGGCCGATGGCGGCCATGTTTTTTGAGATACGCCAATATCCTTTTACACA
>JARPMJ010008398.1:0-34970 GCA_033366665.1 Phoxinus dragarum
GGACAGCCCATTTCATGGGCTGTCCTACACCATAGTACTTCATTGGGGCAACTTTGGGCCGGTCCTGCCCCCCAGGGGTGCAACTTTTACCCCATTGTGTGGTATGTTCTTACAGAGCCTGCCAGTCTCTTTAAATGTGCCAAATTACACGTTTCTGCGACATCCTTGCTCTGAGCTATGAGTCTGTGAATTTTGGTTGCTAAGGTGCTCAACAATGGTTGCTAGGGAGGGCTAGGAAGTGTTGATGTGATTCATGATTGGCTGTTTGCTGCCCCGAGTCAAACGAGACCACCCTCATGTTTCTATGACTCTTCTATCCAGAGATATCCATTTGATCTCTTTCAATGGAAGTCTATGGAACTTGTTGCTAAGGTGCTCTAAATGGTTGCTAGGGGCGTGGCCTGATAGCTTCACAATGATCCGGAGAGACTGATTGGTCGTCTGAGTAAAATGAGCCCGCCCCCTTGTCTCTATGACACTGTGATCCAGAGTTATGTTCAATACAAAATCGCTTACTCTCTCTCTCTCTCTCCATTTCATGGGACGTCCTACACCATGTTAAGTCAATAGGAAAAGTTTGGGCCGCTCCTGCCCCCAGGGGTGCAACTTTTACCCCATTGTGAGGTATGTTCTTACAGAGCCTGCCAGCCTCTCCAAATGTGGTAAATTTCACATTTCTACGAAATCCCAACTCTGAGCTATGACTCGTCAAAGTTTGACGTAATGTTAAGTCTATGCGTTTTTTTCGTCGACTTTTTCGCCCCTGGGGCGACCACCGCACCCCCGATCGCTTATAAACGTCATAGCACACCATTCCCGAATAGGCCGCACGTTTTTGACACCTCATTCATGGGTCTGTGACAAAAGCTGCGGGAGGAGTAGCGCGTCAAAAAAGCGGCGGAATAAAAAGAAGAAGTAAAATAATAACTAGAACGTACATTTCCAGAAGAAAATGTGAATGGTGCTTGCAGTGGCAAAACTCGACACTCGGATGCTAGAGTGTGGTACATGATTTCATACGAGCCAACAACCATGTCTGTACGATGTTCTGCTGCTGAGATCTGGCTTTTTCATGTTGTTCGGGTGGTTGCTAGGGTGTTCTGGGTGGTTGCTAGGATGTTCTGGGTGGTTGCTAGGCAGTTGCTAGGGTGTTCTGGGTGGTTGCTATGTGGTTGCTAGGCAGTTGCTAGGGTGTTCTGGGTGGTTGCTAGGCAGTTGCTAGGGTGTTCTGGGTGGTTGCTAGGCGGTTGCTAGGGTGTTCTGGGTGGTTGCTAGGCGGTTGCTAGGGTGTTCTGGGTGGTTGCTAGGCGGTTGCTAAGGTGTTCTGGGTGGTTGCTAGGTGGTTGCTAGGGTGTTCTGGGTGGTTGCTAGGCGGTTGCTAGGGTGTTCTGGGTGGTTGCTAGGCAGTTGCTAGGGTGTTCTGAGTGTTTGCTAGGGTGTTGCTAGGCAGTTGCTAGGGTGTTCTGGGTGGTTGCTAGGGCGTTGCTAGGCAGTTGCTAGGGTATTCTGGGTAGTTGCTATGGTGTTACTAGGTGGTTGGTAGTTGTCACAGATGGTTACTATGGAGTTTGTAGCATTTTCTTGGCATGATTTAGCACTTAGCTAATCAATATTAGCATGTAGCTATTCACTGCTAGCATGTGTAGCATGTAGCAAGTCCTGTTTGCTAGCATGAGTCAAAGAGCCAACCCCCATCTCTATACGATGTTCTGATGCAGAGATATACGTCTTGCAAAACGGTTGCTAGGGTAATCTGTTTGGTTGCTAGGGAGTGGCTTGGCAGCTGCCAATCATGAAGCTCCAAAGTCAGTGTGAATGTATAAACCAACCCCCATCTCTATACAATGTTTTGATGCAGAGATATAGGTCTTGCAAAATGGTTGCTAGGGTATACTGTTTTGTTGCTAGGGAGTGGCTTGGCAGCTGCCAATCATGAAACTCCAAAGGCTGCTTGTCAGTATGAATGATATAAACCAACTCCCACGTCTCTGTGACATTCAGAATGGAAGATATCCCTCTTTGGATTTTGGTTGCTAAGGTGCTCGACAATGGTTGCTAGGGAGGGGCTAGAATGTGTTGAGGTGATTGGGGATTGGCTGTTTGCTGCCCCGAGTCAAACGAGCCCACCCTCATGTTTCTATGACACTTATATCCTGAGATATCCCTTTGATGTCTTTCAATGGAAGTCTATGGAGCTTGTTGCTAAGGAGCTCTAAATGGTTGCTAGGGCGTGGCTTGAAAGCTTCACAATGATCCTGAGAGACTGATTGGTCGTCTGAGTAAAATGAGCCCGCCCCCTTGTCTCTATGACACTGTGATCCAGAGTTATGTTCAATACAAATGCGGTTTCTATGGTGTAGGACAGCCCATTTCATGGGCTGTCCTACACCATAGTAAGTCAATGGGCCAACTTTGGGCCGGTCCTGCCCCCCAGGGGTGCAACTTTTACCCCATTGTGTGGTATGTTGTTACAGAGCCTACCAGCCTCTTCAAATGTGATCCAGAGTTATGTTCAATAGAATATCGCTTACTATGGTGTAGGACAGCCCATTTCATGGGCTGTCCTACACCATAGTAAGTCAATGGGCCAACTTTGGGCCGGTCCTGCCCCCCAGGGGTGCAACTTTTACCCCATTGTGTGGTATGTTGTTACAGAGCCTACCAGCCTCTTCAAATGTGATCCAGAGTTATGTTCAATAGAATATCGCTTACTATGGTGTAGGACAGCCCATTTCATGGGCTGTCCTACACCATAGTACGTGAAAGGGGCAACTTTGGGCCCCTCCTGCCCCCCAGGGGTGCAACTTTTACCCCATTGTGTGGTATGTTCTTACAGAGCCTGCCAGTCTCTTTAAATGTGCCAAATTACACGTGTCTGCGACATCCTTGCTCTGAGCTATGAGTCTGTGAATTTTGGTTGCTAAGGTGCTCGACAATGGTTGCTAGGGAGGGGCTAGGAAGTGTCGATGTGATTCATGATTGGCTGTTTGCTGCCCTGAGTCAAACGAGACCACCCTCATGTTTCTATGACTCTTCTATCCAGAGATATCCATTTGATCTCTTTCAATGGAAGTCTATGGAACTTGTTGCTAAGGTGCTCTAAATAGTTGCTAGGGGCGTGGCCTGATAGCTGCACAATGATCCTGAGAGACTGATTGGTCGTCTGAGTAAAATGAGCCCGCCCCCTTGTCTCTATGACACTGTGATCCAGAGTTATGTTCAATACAAAATCGCTTACTATGGTGTAGGACGGCCCATTTCATGGGCCGTCCTATGCCATAGACAATGAATGGGAAAACTTTGGGCCGCTCCTGCCCCCCAGGGGTGCAACTTTTACCCCATTGTGAGGTATATTCTTAAAGAGCCTGCCAGCCTCTACAAATGTCGTAAATTTCACATTTCTACGAAATCCTCGCTCTGAGCTATGGGGCGTTACGTGCTTTTCGCAATGTAAGTCTATGCGTTTTTTTTCGCTGCTATTTCGCCCGGCGGGCGAACATCGTACGCCCGACCGCTTATAAAAGTCATAGCACACCATTCCCCAAATAGGCCGCACGTTTTGACACCTCATTCATGGGTCTGTGACAAAAACTGCGGGAGGAGTAGCGAGACGAAAAAAAAGTGGAAGAAGAAGAATAATAACTAGAACGTACATTTCCAGAAGAAAATGTGAATGGTGCTTGCAGTGGCAAAACTCGACACTCGGATGCTAGAGTGTGGTACATGATTGCATACGAGCCAACAACCATGTCTGTACGATGTTCTGCTGCTGAGATATGGCTTATTCATGTTGTTCGGGTGGTTGCTAGGGTGTTCTGGGTGGTTGCTAGGGTGTTCTGGGTGGTTGCTAGGCAGTTGCTACGGTGTTTTGGGTGGTTGCTAGGTGGTTGCTAGGCAGTTGCTAGGGTGTTCTGGGTGGTTGCTAGGGTGTTGCTAGGTGGTTGCTAGGGTGTTCTGGGAGGTTGCTAGGTGGTTGCTAGGCGGTTGCTAGGGTATTCTGAACGGTTGCTAGGCGGTTGCTAGGGTCTTCTGGGTGGTTGCTAGGGTGTTGCTAGGCAGTTGCTAGGGTGTTCTGGGTGGTTGCTAGGCGGTTGCTAGGGTGTTCTGGGTGGTTGCTAGGCGGTTGCTAGGGTGTTCTGGGTGGTTGCTAGGCGGTTGCTAGGGTTTTCTGGGTGGTTGCTAGGCGGTTGCTAGGGTGTTCTGGGTGGTTGCTAGGCGGTTGTTAGGTGGTTGCTAGGGTGTTCTGGGTGGTTGCTAGGCGGTTGCTAGGTGGTTGCTAGGGTGTTCTGGGTGGTTGCTAGGCGGTTGCTAGGGTGTTCTGGATGGTTGCTAGGCGGTTTGCTAGGTGGTTGCTAGGCGGTTGCTAGGGTGTTCTGGGTGGTTGCTAGGCAGTTGCTAGGGTATTCTGGGTAGTTGCTATGGTGTTACTAGGTGGTTGGTAGTTGTCACAGATGGTTACTATGGTGTTTGTAGCATTTTATTGGCATGATTTAGCACTTAGCTAATCAATATTAGCATGTAGCTATTCACTGCTAGCATGTGTAGCATGTAGCAAGTCCTGTTTGCTAGCATGAGTCAAAAGAGCCAACCCCCATCTCTATACGATGTTCTGATGCAGAGATATACGCCTTGCAAAACGGTTGCTAGGGTAATCTGTTTGGTTGCTAAGGAGTGTCTTGGCATTTGCCAATCATGAAGCTCCAAAGTCAGTGTGAATGTATAAACCAACCCCCATCTCTATACGATGTTTTGATGCAGAGATATAGGTCTTGCAAAATGGTTGCTAGGGTACTCTCTTTTGTTGCTAGGGAGTGGCTTGGCAGCTGCCAATCATGAAACTCCAAAGGCTGCTTGTCAGTATGAATGATATAAACCAACTCCCACGTCTCTGTGACATTCAGAATGGAAGATATCCCTCTTTGGATTTTGGTTGCTAAGGTACTCGACAATGGTTGCTAGGGAGGGGCTAGGATGTGTTGAGGTGATTGGGATTGGCTGTTTGCTGCCCCGAGTCAAACGAGCCCACCCTCATGTTTCTATGACACTTCTATCCTGAGATATCCCTTTGATGTCTTTCAATGGAAGTCTATGGAGCTTGTTGCTAAGGAGCTCTAAATGGTTGCTAGGGCGTGGCTTGAAAGCTTCACAATGATCCTGAGAGACTGATTGGTCGTCTGAGTAAAATGAGCCCGCCCCCTTGTCTCTATGACACTGTGATCCAGAGTTATGTTCAATACAAATGCGGTTTCTATGGTGTAGGACAGCCCATTTCATGGGCTGTCCTACACCATAGTACTTCATTGGGGCAACTTTGGGCCCCTCCTGCCCCCCAGGGGTGCAACTTTTACCCCATTGTGTGGTATGTTGTTACAGAGCCTACCAGCCTCTTCAAATGTGATCCAGAGTTATGTTCAATAGAATATCGCTTACTATGGTGTAGGACAGCCCATTTCATGGGCTGTCCTACACCATAGTACTTCATTGGGGCAACTTTGGGCCCCTCCTGCCCCCCAGGGGTGCAACTTTTACCCCATTGTGTGGTATGTTGTTACAGAGCCTACCAGCCTCTTCAAATGTGATCCAGAGTTATGTTCAATAGAATATCGCTTACTATGGTGTAGGACAGCCCATTTCATGGGCTGTCCTACACCATAGTACTTCATTGGGGTAACTTTGGGCCCCTCCTGCCCCCCAGGGGTGCAACTTTTACCCATTGTGTGGTATGTTCTTACAGAGCCTGCCAGTCTCTTTAAATGTGCCAAATTACACGTTTCTGCGACATCCTTGCTCTGAGCTACGAGTCTGTGAATTTTGGTTGCTAAGGTGCTCGACAATGGTTGCTAGGGAGGGGCTAGGAAGTGTTGATGTGATTCATGATTGGCTGTTTGCTGCCCCGAGTCAAACGAGACCACCCTCATGTTTCTATGACTCTTCTATCCAGAGATATCCATTTGATCTCTTTCAATGGAAGTCTATGGAACTTGTTGCTAAGGTGCTCTAAATGGTTGCTAGGGGCGTGGCCTGATAGCTTCACAATGATCCGGAGAGACTGATTGGTCGTCTGAGTAAAATGAGCCCGCCCCCTTGTCTCTATGACACTGTGATCCAGAGTTATGTTCAATACAAAATCGCTTACTATTGTGTAGGACGGCCCATTTCATGGGCCGTCCTATGCCATAGACAATGAATGGGAAAACTTTGGGGCGCTCCTGCCCCCCAGGGGTGCAACTTTTACCCCATTGTGAGGTATATTCTTAAAGAGCCTGCCAGCCTCTTCAAATGTCGTAAATTTCACATTTCTACGAAATCCTCGCTCTGAGCTATGAGGCGTTTTACGTTTTTTTCAATGTAAGTCTATGCGTTTTTTTTTCGCCGCTATTTCGCCCGTGGGCGAACATCGTACGCCCGATCGCTTATAAAGGTCATAGCACACCATTCCCAAATAGGCCGCACGTTTTGACACCTCATTCATAGGTCTGTGACAAAAACTGCGGGAGGAGTAGCGAGACGAAAAAAAAGTGGAAGAAGAAGAAGAAGAAGAATAATAACTAGAACGTACATTTCCAGAAGAAAATGTGAATGGTGCTTGCAGTGGCAAAAAACACGACCCGGTTGCTAGGGTGTTCTGGGTGGTTGCTAGGCGGTTGCTAGGGTGTTTTGGGTGGTTGCTAGGTGGTTGCTAGGGTGTTCTGGGTGGTTGCTAGGCGGTTGCTAGGGTGTTCTGGGTGGTTGTTAGGCGGTTGCTAGGGTGTTCTGGGTGGTTGCTAGGCGGTTGCTAGGGTGTTCTGGGTGGTTGCTAGGTGGTTGCTAGGCGGTTGCTAGGGTGTTCTGGGTGGTTGCTAGGCGGTTGCTAAGTGGTTGCTAGGCGGTTGCTAGGGTGTTCTGGGTGGTTGCTAGGCGGTTGCTAGGTGGTTGCTAGAGGTTGCTAGGGTGTTCTGGATGGTTGCTAGGCAGTTGCTAGGCGGTTGCTAGGTGGTTGCTAGGCGGTTGCTAGGGTGTTCTGGGTGGTTGCTAGGCAGTTGCTATGGTATTCTGGGTAGTTGCTATGGTGTTACTAGGTGGTTGGAAGTTGTCACAGATGGTTACTATGGTGTTTGTAGCATTTTATTGGCATGATTTAGCACTTAGCTAATCAATATTAGCATGTAGCTATTCACTGCTAGCATGTGTAGCATGTAGCAAGTCCTGTTTGCTAGCATGAGTCAAAAGAGCCAACCCCCATCTCTATACGATGTTCTGATGCAGAGATATACGCCATGCAAAACGGTTGCTAGGGTAATCTGTTTGGTTGCTAGGGAGTGTCTTGGCATTTGCCAATCATGAAGCTCCAAAGTCAGTGTGAATGTATAAACCAACCCCCATCTCTATACGATGTTTTGATGCAGAGATATAGGTCTTGTAAAATGGTTGTTAGGGTACTCTCTTTTGTTGCTAGGGAGTGGCTTGACAGCTGCCAATCATGAAACTCCAAAGGCTGCTTGTCAGTATGAATGATATAAACCAACTCCCACGTCTCTGTGACATTCAGAATGGAAGATATTCCTCTTTGGATTTTGGTTGCTAAGGTGCTCGACAATGGTTGCTAGGGAGGGGCTAGGGTGTGTTGAGGTGATTGGGGATTGGCTGTTTTCTGCCCCGAGTCAAACAAGCCAACCCTCATGTTTCTATGACACTTCTATCCAGAGATATCCATTTGATGTCTTTCAATGGAAGTCTATGGATTTTGTTGCTAAGGTGCTCTAAATGGTTGCTAGGGCGTGGCTTGATAGCTTCACAGTGATCCTGAGAGACTGATTGGTCGTCTGAGTAAAATGAGCCCGCCCCCTTGTCTCTATGACACTGTGATCCAGAGTTATGTTCAATACAAATGCGGTTTCTATGGTGTAGGACAGCCCATTTCATGGGCTGTCCTACACCATAGTACATGAATGGGGCAACTTTGGGCCGGTCCTGCCCCACAGGGGTGCAACTTTTACCCCATTGTGTGGTATGTTGTTACAGAGCCTACCAGCCTCTTGAAATGTGATCCAGAGTTATGTTCAATAGAATATCGCTTACTATGGTGTAGGACAGCCCATTTCATGGGCTGTCCTACACCATAGTACTTCATTGGGGCAACTTTGGGCCCCTCCTGCCCCCCAGGGGTGCAACTTTTACCCCATTGTGTGGTATGTTCTTACAGAGCCTACCAGCCTCTTCAAATGTGATCCAGAGTTATGTTCAATAGAATATCGCTTACTATGGTGTAGGACAGCCCATTTCATGGGCTGTCCTACACCATAGTACTTTATTGGGGCAACTTTGGGCCCCTCCTGCCCCCCAGGGGTGCAACTTTTACCCCATTGTGTGGTATGTTCTTACAGAGCCTGCCAGTCTCTTTAAATGTGCCAAATTACACGTTTCTGCGACATCCTTGCTCTGAGCTATGAGTCTGTGAATTTTGGTTGCTAAGGTGCTCGACAATGGTTGCTAGGGAGGGGCTAGGAAGTGTTGATGTGATTCATGATTGGCTGTTTGCTGCCCCGAGTCAAACGAGCCCACCCTCATGTTTCTATGACTCTTCTATCCAGAGATATCCATTTGATCTCTTTCAATGGAAGTCTATGGAACTTGTTGCTAAGGTGCTCTAAATGGTTGCTAGGGGCGTGGCCTGATAGCTTCACAATGATCCTGAGAGACTGATTGGTCGTCTGAGTAAAATGAGCCCGCCCCCTTGTCTCTATGACACTGTGATCCAGAGTTATGTTCAATACAAAATCGCTTACTATGGTGTAGGACGGCCCATTTCATGGGCCGTCCTATGCCATAGACAATGAATGGGAAAACTTTGGGCCGCTCCTGCCCCCCAGGGGTGCAACTTTTACCCCATTGTGAGGCATATTCTTAAAGAGCCTGCCAGCCTCTTAAAATGTCGTAAATTTCACATTTCTACGAAATCCTCGCTCTGAGCTATGAGGCGTTTTACGTTTTTTTCAATGTAAGTCTATGCGTTTTTTTTCGCTGCTATTTCGCCCGGCGGGCGAACATCGTACGCCCGATCGCTTATTAAAGTCATAGCACACCATTCCCAAATAGGACGCACGTTTTGACACCTCATTCATGGGTCTGTGACAAAAACTGCGGGAGGAGTAGCGAGACGAAAAAAAAGTGGAAGAAGAAGAAGAAGAATAACTAGAACGTACATTTCCAGAAGAAAATGTGAATGGTGCTTGCAGTGGCAAAAAACACGACCCGGTTGCTAGGGTGTTCTGGGTGGTTGCTAGGCGGTTGCTAGGGTGTTTTGGGTGGTTGCTAGGGTGTTCTGGGTGGTTGCTAGGCGGTTGCTAGGGTGTTCTGGGTGGTTGCTAGGCGGTTGCTAGGGGGTTCTGGGTGGTTGCTAGGGCGTTGCTAGGCAGTTGCTAGGGTGTTCTGGGTGGTTGCTAGGGCGTTGCTAGGCAGTTGCTATGGTGTTGCTAGGCGGTTGCTAGGGTGTTCTGGGTGGTTGTTAGGCGGTTGCTAGGGTGTTCTGGGTGGTTACTAGGCGGTTGCTAGGGTGTTCTGGGTGGTTGCTAGGCGGTTGCTAGGGTGTTCTGGGTGGTTGCTAGGCGGTTGCTAGGCGGTTGCTAGGGTGTTCTGGGTGGTTGCTAGGCGGTTGCTAGGTGGTTGCTAGGCGGTTGCTAGGGTGTTCTGGATGGTTGCTAGGCGGTTGCTAGGTGGTTGCTAGGCGGTTGCTAGGGTGTTCTGGGTGGTTGCTAGGCAGTTGCTATGGTATTCTGGGTGGTTACTAGGGCGTTGCTAGGCAGTTGCTAGGGTATTTTTTGTGGTTGCTAGGGCGTTGCTAGGCAGTTGCTATGGTATTCTGGGTAGTTGCTATGGTGTTACTAGGTGGTTGGTAGTTGTCACAGATGGTTACTATGGAGTTTAAAGCATTTTCTTGGCATGATTTAGCACTTAGCTAATCAATATTAGCATGTAGCTATTCACTGCTAGCATGTGTAGCATGTAGCAAGTCCTGTTTGCTAGCATGAGTCAAAAGAGCCAACCCCCATCTCTATACGATGTTCTGATGCAGAGATATACGTCTTGCAAAACGGTTGCTAGGGTAATCTGTTTGGTTGCTAGGGAGTGTCTTGGCAGCTGCCAATCATGAAGCTCCAAAGTCAGTGTGAATGTATAAACCAACCCCCATCTCTATACGATGTGTTGATGCAGAGATATACGTCTTGCAAAATGGTTGCTAGGGTACTCTCTTTTGTTGCTAGGGAGTGGCTTGGCAGCTGCCAATCATGAAACTCCAAAGGCTGCTTGTCAGTATAAATGATATAAACCAACTCCCACGTCTCTGTGACATTCAGAATGGAAGATATCCCTCTTTGGATTTTGGTTGCTAAGGTGCTCGACAATGGTTGCTAGGGAGGGGCTAGGATGTGTTGAGGTGATTGGGGATTGGCTGTTTGCTGGCCCGAGTCAAACTAGCCCACCCTCATGTTTCTATGACACTTATATCCTGAGATATCCCTTTGATGTCTTTCAATGGAAGTCTATGGAGCTTGTTGCTAAGGAGCTCTAAATGGTTGCTAGGGCGTGGCTTGAAAGCTTCACAATGATCCTGAGAGACTGATTGGTCGTCTGAGTAAAATGAGCCCGCCCCCTTGTCTCTATGACACTGTGATCCAGAGTTATGTTCAATACAAATGCGGTTTCTATGGTGTAGGACAGCCCATTTCATGGGCTGTCCTACACCATAGTACTTCATTGGGGCAACTTTGGGCCCCTCCTGCCCCCCAGGGGTGCAACTTTTACCCCATTGTGTGGTATGTTGTTACAGAGCCTACCAGCCTCTTCAAATGTGATCCAGAGTTATGTTCAATAGAATATCGCTTACTATGGTGTAAGGACAGCCCATTTCATGGGCTGTCCTACACCATAGTACTTCATTGGGGTAACTTTGGGCCCCTCCTGCCCCCCAGGGGTGCAACTTTTACCCCATTGTGTGGTATGTTCTTACAGAGCCTGCCAGTCTCTTTAAATGTGCCAAATTACACGTTTCTGCGACATCCTTGCTCTGAGCTACGAGTCTGTGAATTTTGGTTGCTAAGGTGCTCGAAAATGGTTGCTAGGGAGGGGCTAGGAAGTGTTGATGTGATTCATGATTGGCTGTTTGCTGCCCCGAGTCAAACGAGACCACCCTCATGTTTCTATGACTCTTCTATCCAGAGATATCCATTTGATCTCTTTCAATGGAAGTCTATGGAACTTGTTGCTAAGGTGCTCTAAATGGTTGCTAGGGGCGTGGCCTGATAGCTTCACAATGATCCGGAGAGACTGATTGGTCGTCTGAGTAAAATGAGCCCGCCCCCTTGTCTCTATGACACTGTGATCCAGAGTTATGTTCAATACAAAATCGCTTACTATTGTGTAGGACGGCCCATTTCATGGGCCGTCCTATGCCATAGACAATGAATGGGAAAACTTTGGGGCGCTCCTGCCCCCCAGGGGTGCAACTTTTACCCCATTGTGAGGTATATTCTTAAAGAGCCTGCCAGCCTCTTCAAATGTCGTAAATTTCACATTTCTACGAAATCCTCGCTCTGAGCTATGAGGCGTTTTACGTTTTTTTCAATGTAAGTCTATGCGTTTTTTTTCGCCGCTATTTCGCCCGTGGGGCGAACATCGTACGCCCGATCGCTTATAAAGGTCATAGCACACCATTCCCAAATAGGCCGCACGTTTTGACACCTCATTCATAGGTCTGTGACAAAAACTGCGGGAGGAGTAGCGAGACGAAAAAAAAGTGGAAGAAGAAGAAGAAGAAGAATAATAATAAGTATGAGCAATAACAATACTGTTGCCTTGCTAAAGCAAGCACCAGTAATAAGTATGAGCAATAACAATACTGTTGCCTTGCTAAAGCAAGCACCAGTAATAACTAGAACGTACATTTCCAGAAGAAAATGTGAATGGTGCTTGCAGTGGCAAAACGCGACACTCGGTTGCTAGATTGTGGTACATGATTGCATACGAGCCAACAACCATGTCTGTACGATTTTCTGCTGCTGAGATATGACTTATTCATGTTGTTCGGGTGGTTGCTAGGGTGTTCTGGGTGGTTGCTAGGGTGTTCTGGGTGGTTGCTAGGCAGTTGCTAGGGTATTCTGGTTTGTTGCTATGTGGTTGCTAGGGTGTTGCTAGGCGGTTGCTAGGGTGTTCTGGGTGGTTGCTAGGCGGTTGCTAGGGTGTTATGGGTGGTTGCTAGGTGGTTGCTAGGCGGTTGCTAGGGTGTTCTGGGTGGTTGCTAGGCGGTTGCTAGGCAGTTGCTAGGGTGTTCTGGGTGGTTGCTAGGTGGTTGCTATGGTGTTCTAGGTGGTTGCTAGGCAGTTGCTAAGGTGTTCTGGGTGGTTGCTAGGCGGTTGCTACGCGGTTGCTAGGGTGTTCTGGGTGGTCGCTAGGCGGTTGCTAGGGTATTCTGGGTGGTTGCTAGGGTGTTGCTAGGCAGTTGCTAGGGTGTTCTGGGTAGTTGCTATGGCGTTGCTAGGCAGTTGCTAGGGTATTCTGGGTAGTTGCTATGGTGTTACTAGGTGGTTGGTAGTTGTCAAAGATGGTTACTATGGTGTTTGTAGCATTTTCTTGGCATGATTTAGCACTTAGCTAATCAATATTAGCATGTAGCTATTCACTGCTAGCATGTGTAGCATGTAGCAAGTCCTGTTTGCTAGCATGAGTCAAAAGATCCAACCCCCATCTCTATACGATGTTCTGATGCAGAGATATACGTCTTGCAAAACGGTTGCTAGGGTAATCTGTTTGGTTGCTAGGGAGTGGCTTGGCAGGTGCCAATCATGAAGCTCCAAAGTCAGTGTGAATGTATAAACCAACCCCCATCTCTATACGATGTTTTGATGCAGAGATATAGGTCTTGCAAAATGGTTGCTAGGGTACTCTCTTTTGTTGCTAGGGAGTGGCTTGGCAGCTACCAATTATGAAACTCCAAAGGCTGCTTGTCAGTATGAATGATATAAACCAACTCCCATGTCTCTGTGACATTCAGAATGGAAGATATCCCTGTCTGGATTTTGGTTGCTAAGGTACTCGACAATGGTTGCTAGGGAGGGGCTAGGAAGTGTTGAGGTGATTCGGGATTGGCTGTTTGCTGCCCCGAGTCAAACGAGCCCACCCTCATGTTTCTATGACACTTATATCCTGAGATATCCCTTTGATGTCTTTCAATGGAAGTCTATGGAGCTTGTTGCTAAGGAGCTCTAAATGGTTGCTAGGGCGTCGCTTGAAAGCTTCACAATGATCCTGAGAGACTGATTGGTCGTCTGAGTAAAATGAGCCCGCCCCCTTGTCTCTATGACACTGTGATCCAGAGTTATGTTCAATACAAATGCGGTTTCTATGGTGTAGGACAGCCCATTTCATGGGCTGTCCTACACCATAGTACGTGAATGGGGCTACTTTGGGCCTGTCCTGCCCCCCAGGGGTGCTACTTTTACCCCATTGTGTGGTATGTTGTTACAGAGCCTACCAGCCTCTTCAAATGTGATCCAGAGTTATGTTCAATAGAATATCGCTTACTATGGTGTAGGACAGCCCATTTCATGGGCTGTCCTACACCATAGTACTTTCTTTGGGGCAACTTTGGGCCCCTCCTGCCCACCAGGGGTGCAACTTTTACCCCATTGTGTGCTATGTTGTTACAGAGCCTACCAGCCTCTTCAAATGTGATCCAGATTTATGTTCAATAGAATATCGCTTACTATGGTGTAGGACAGCCCATTTCATGGGCTGTCCTACACCATAGTACTTTCTTTGGGGCAACTTTGGGCCCCTCCTGCCCCCCAGGGGTGCAACTTTTACCCCATTGTGTGGTATGTTCTTACAGAGCCTGCCAGTCTCTTTAAATGTGCCAAATTACATGTTTCTGCGACATCCTTGCTCTGAGCTATGAGTCTGTGAATTTTGGTTGCTAAGGTGCTCGACATTGGTTGCTAGGGAGGGGCTAGGAAGTGTTGATGTGATTCATGATTGGCTGTTTGCTGCCCCGAGTCAAACGAGACCACCCTCATGTTTCTATGACTCTTCTATCCAGAGATATCCATTTGATCTCTTTCAATGGAAGTCTATGGAACTTGTTGCTAAGGTGCTCTAAATGGTTGCTAGGGGCGTGGCCTGATAGCTTCACAATGATCCGGAGAGACTGATTGGTCGTCTGAGTAAAATGAGCCCGCCCCCTTGTCTCTATGACACTGTGATCCAGAGTTATGTTCAATACAAAATCGCTTGCTCTCTCTCTCTCTCCATTTCATGGGACGTCCTACACCATGTTAAGTCAATAGGAAAAGTTTGGGCCGCTCCTGCCCCCCAGGGGTGCAACTTTTACCCCATTGTGAGGTATGTTCTTACAGAGCCTGCCAGCCTCTCCAAATGTGGTAAATTTCACATTTCTACGAAATCCCAACTCTGAGCTATGACTCGTCAAAGTTTGACGTAATGTTAAGTCTATGCGTTTTTTCGTCGACTTTTTCGCCCCTGGGGCGACCACCGCACCCCCGATCGCTTATAAACGTCATAGCACACCATTCCCGAATAGGCCGCACGTTTTGACACCTCATTCAGGGGTCTGTGACAAAAGCTGCGGGAGGAGTAGCGCGTCAAAAAAGCGGCGGAATAAGAAGAATAATAATAACTAGAACGTACATTTCCAGAAGAAAATGTGAATGGTGCTTGCAGTGGCAAAAAACACGACCCGGTTGCTAGGGTGTTCTGGGTGGTTGCTAGGCGGTTGCTAGGGTGTTTTGGGTGGTTGCTAGGTGGTTGCTAGGGTGTTCTGGGTGGTTGCTAGGCGGTTGCTAGGTGGTTGCTAGGCGGTTGCTAGGGTGTTCTGGGTGGTTGCTAGGCGGTTGCTAGGGTGTTCTGGGTGGTTGCTAGGTGGTTGCTAGGCGGTTGCTAGGGTGTTCTGGGTGGTTGCTAGGCGGTTGCTAGGTGGTTGCTAGGCGGTTGCTAGGGTGTTCTGGGTGGTTGCTAGGCGGTTGCTAGGTGGTTGCTAGGCGGTTGCTAGGGTGTTCTGGATGGTTGCTAGGCGGTTGCTAGGCGGTTGCTAGGGTGTTCTGGGTGGTTGCTAGGCGGTTGCTAGGTGGTTGCCAGGCGGTTGCTAGGGTGTTCTGGATGGTTGCTAGGCGGTTGCTAGGCGGTTGCTAGGTGGTTGCTAGGGTGTTCTGGGTGGTTGCTAGGCATTTGTTATGGTATTCTGGGTAGTTGCTATGGTGTTACTAGGTGGTTGGAAGTTGTCACAGATGGTTACTATGGTGTTTGTAGCATTTTATTGGCATGATTTAGCACTTAGCTAATCAATATTAGCATGTAGCTATTCACTGCTAGCATGTGTAGCATGTAGCAAGTCCTGTTTGCTAGCATGAGTCAAAAGAGCCAACCCCCATCTCTATACGATGTTCTGATGCAGAGATATACGCCATGTAAAACGGTTGCTAGGGTAATCTGTTTGGTTGCTAGGGAGTGTCTTGGCATTTGCCAATCATGAAGCTCCAAAGTCAGTGTGAATGTATAAACCAACCCCCATCTCTATACGATGTTTTGATGCAGAGATATAGGTCTTGTAAAATGGTTGCTAGGGTACTCTCTTTTGTTGCTAGGGAGTGGCTTGACAGCTGCCAATCATGAAACTCCAAAGGCTACTTGTCAGTATGAATGATATAAACCAACTCCTATGCCTCTGTGACATTCAGAATGGAAGATACCCCTGTCTGGATTTTGGTTGCTAAGGTACTCGACAATGGTTGCTAGGGAGGGGCTAGGAAGTGTTGAGGTGATTCGGGATTGGCTGTTTGCTGCCCCGAGTCAAACGAGCCCACCCTCATGTTTCTATGACACTTATATCCTGAGATATCCCTTTGATGTCTTTCAATGGAAGTCTATGGAGCTTGTTGCTAAGGAGCTCTAAATGGTTGCTAGGGCGTGGCTTGAAAGCTTCACAATGATCCTGAGAGACTGATTGGTCGTCTGAGTAAAATCAGCCCGCCCCCTTGTCTCTATGACACTGTGATCCAGAGTTATGTTCAATACAAATGCGGTTTCTATGGTGTAGGACAGCCCATTTCATGGGCTGTCCTACACCATAGTACGTGAATGGGGCAACTTTGGGCCGGTCCTGCCCCCCAGGGGTGCAAATTTTACCCCATTGTGTGGTATGTTGTTACAGAGCCTACCAGCCTCTTCAAATGTGACCCAGAGTTATGTTCAATAGAATATCGCTTACTATGGTGTAGGACAGCCCATTTCATGGGCTGTCCTACACCATAGTACTTCATTGGGGCAACTTTGGGCCCCTCCTGCCCCCCAGGGTTGCAACTTTTACCCCATTGTGTGGTATGTTCTTACAGAGCCTGCCAGTCTCTTTAAATGTGCCAAATTACACGTTTCTGCGACATCCTTGCTCTGAGCTATGAGTCTGTGAATTTTGGTTGCTAAGGTGCTCGACAATGGTTGCTAGGGAGGGGCTAGGAAGTGTTGATGTGATTCACGATTGGCTGTTTGCTGCCCCGAGTCAAACGAGCCCACCCTCATGTTTCTATGACTCTTCTATCCAGAGATATCCATTTGATCTCTTTCAATGGAAGTCTATGGAACTTGTTGCTAAGGTGCTCTAAATGGTTGCTAGGGGCGTGGCCTGATAGCTTCACAATGATCCTGAGAGACTGATTGGTCGTCTGAGTAAAATGAGCCCGCCCCCTTGTCTCTATGACACTGTGATCCAGAGTTATGTTCAATACAAAATCGCTTACTATGGTGTAGGACGGCCCATTTCATGGGCCGTCCTATGCCATAGACAATGAATGGGAAAACTTTGGGCCGCTCCTGCCCCCCCAGGGGTGCAACTTTTACCCCTTTGTGAGGTATATTCTTAAAGAGCCTGCCAGCCTCTACAAATGTCGTAAATTTCACATTTCTACGAAATCCTCGCTCTGAGCTATGGGGCGTTACGTGCTTTTCGCAATGTAAGTCTATGCGTTTTTTTTTCGCTGCTATTTCGCCCGGCGGGCGAACATCGTACGCCCGATCGCTTATAAAAGTCATAGCACACCATTCCCAAATAGGCCGCACGTTTTGACACCTCATTCATGGGTCTGTGACAAAAACTGCGGGAGGAGTAGCGAGACGAAAAAAAAGTGGAAGAAGAAGAAGAAGAACTAGAACGTACATTTCCAGAAGAAAATGTGAATGGTGCTTGCAGTGGCAAAAAACACGACCCGGTTGCTAGGGTGTTCTGGGTGGTTGCTAGGCGGTTGCTAGGGTGTTCTGGGTGGTTGCTAGGTGGTTGCTAGGGTGTTCTGGGTGGTTGCTAGGTGGTTGGTAGGTGGTTGCTAGGCGGTTGCTAGGGTGTTCTGGGTGGTTGTTAGGCGGTTGCTAGGGTGTTCTGGGTGGTTGCTAGGCGGTTGCTAGGGTGTTCTGGGTGGTTGCTAGGCGGTTGCTAGGGTGTTCTGGGTGGTTGTTAGGCGGTTGCTAGGGTGTTCTGGGTGGTTGCTAGGTGGTTGCTAGGGTGTTCTGGGTGGTTGCTAGGCGGTTGCTAGGGTGTTCTGGGTGGTTGCTAGGGTGTTCTGGGTGGTTGCTAGGCGGTTGCTACGGTGTTCTGGGTGGTTGCTAGGCGGTTGCTAGGGTGTTCTGGGTGGTTGCTAGGCGGTTGCTAGGCGGTTGCTAGGGTGTTCTGGATGGTTGCTAGGCGGTTGCTAGGTGGTTGCTAGGTGGTTGCTAGGCGGTTGCTAGGGTGTTCTGGGTGGTTGCTAGGCAGTTGCTAGGGTATTCTGGGTAGTTGCTATGGTGTTACTAGGTGGTTGGTAGTTGTCACAGATGGTTACTATGGACTTTGTAGCATTTTCTTGGCATGATTTAGCACTTAGCTAATAAATATTAGCATGTAGCTATTCACTGCTAGCATGTGTAGCATGTAGCAAGTCCTGTTTGCTAGCATGAGTCAAAAGATCCAATCCCCATCTCTATACGATGTTCTGATGCAGAGATATACGCCTTGCAAAACGGTTGCTAGGGTTATCTGTTTGGTTGCTAGGGAGTGTCTTGGCATTTGCCAATCATGAAGCTCCAAAGTCAGTGTGAATGTATAAACCAACCCCCATCTCTATACGATGTTTTGATGCAGAGATATAGGTCTTGCAAAATGGTTGCTAGGGTACTCTCTTTTGTTGCTAGGGAGTGGCTTGGCAGCGCCAATCATGAAGCTCCAAAGGCTGCTTGTCAGTATGAATGATATAAACCAACTCCCACGTCTCTGTGACATTCAGAATTTAAGATATCCCTCTTTGGATTTTGGTTGCTAAGGTGCTCGACAATGGTTGCTAGGGAGGGGCTAGAATGTGTTGAGGTGATTGGGGATTGGCTGTTTGCTGCCCCGAGTCAAACGAGCCCACCCTCACGTTTCTATGACACTTATATCCTGAGATATCCCTTTGATGTCTTTCAATGGAAGTCTATGGAGCTTGTTGCTAAGGAGCTCTAAATGGTTGCTAGGGCGTGGCTTGAAAGCTTCACAATGATCCTGAGAGACTGATTGGTCGTCTGAGTAAAATGAGCCCGCCCCCTTGTCTCTATGACACTGTGATCCAGAGTTATGTTCAATACAAATGCGGTTTCTATGGTGTAGGACAGCCCATTTCATGGGCTGTCCTACACCATAGTACTTCATTGGGGCAACTTTGGGCCGGTCCTGCCCCCCAGGGGTGCAACTTTTACCCCAATGTGTGGTATGTTGTTACAGAGCATACCAGCCTCTTCAAATGTGATCCAGAGTTATGTTCAATAGAATATCGCTTACTATGGTGTAGGACAGCCCATTTCATGGGCTGTCCTACACCATAGTACTTCATTGGGGCAACTTTGGGCCCCTCCTGCCCCCCAGGGGTGCAACTTTTACCCCATTGTGCGGTATGTTGTTACAGAGCCTACCAGCCTCTTCAAATGTGATCCAGAGTTATGTTCAATAGAATATCGCTTACTATGGTGTAGGACAGCCCATTTCATGGGCTGTCCTACACCATAGTACTTCAAGGGGGCAACTTTGGGCCCCTCCTGCCCCCCAGGGGTGCAACTTTTACCCCATTGTGTGGTATGTTCTTACAAAGCCTGCCAGTCTCTTTAAATGTGCCAAATTACACGTTTCTGCGACATCCTTGCTCTGAGCTATGAGTCTGTGAATTTTGGTTGCTAAGGTGCTCGACAATGGTTGCTAGGGAGGGGCTAGGAAGTGTTGATGTGATTCATGATTGGCTGTTTGCTGCCCCGAGTCAAACGAGACCACCCTCATGTTTCTATGACTCTTCTATCCAGAGATATCCATTTGATCTCTTTCAATGGAAGTCTATGGAACTTGTTGCTAAGGTGCTCTAAATGGTTGCTAGGGGCGTGGCCTGATAGCTTCACAATGATCCGGAGAGACTGATTGGTCGTCTGAGTAAAATGAGCCCGCCCCCTTGTCTCTATGACACTGTGATCCAGAGTTATGTTCAATACAAAATCGCTTACTCTCTCTCTCTCTCTCCATTTCATGGGACGTCCTACACCATGTTAAGTCAATAGGAAAAGTTTGGGCCGCTCCTGCCCCCCAGGGGTGCAACTTTTACCCCATTGTGAGGTATGTTCTTACAGAGCCTGCCAGCCTCTCCAAATGTGGTAAATTTCACATTTCTACGAAATCCCAACTCTGAGCTATGACTCGTCAAAGTTTGACGTAATGTTAAGTCTATGCGTTTTTTCGTCGACTTTTTCGCCCCTGGGGCGACCACCGCACCCCCGATCGCTTATAAAAGTCATAGCACACCATTCCCGAATAGGCCGCACGTTTTGACACCTCATTCAGGGGTCTGTGACAAAAGCTGCGGGAGGAGTAGCGCGTCAAAAAAGCGGCGGAATAAGAATAATAACTAGAACGTACATTTCCAGAAGAAAATGTGAATGGTGCTTGCAGTGGCAAAACTCACCACTCGGTTGCTAGAGTGTGGTACATGATTGCATACGAGCCAACAACCATGTCTGTACGATGTTCTGCTGCTGAGATATGGCTTATTCATGTTGTTCGGTTGGTTGCTAGGGTGTTCTGGGTGGTTACTAGGGTGTTTTGGGTGGTTGCTAGGCAGTTGCTAGGGTGTTCTAGGTGGTTGCTAGGCAGTTGCTAGGGTGTTCTGGGTGGTTGCTAGGCGGTTGCTAGGTGGTTGCTAGGCGGTTGCTAGGGTGTTCTGGGTGGTTGCTAGGCGGTTGCTAGGTGGTTGCTAGGGTGTTCTGGGTGGTTGCTAGGGTGTTCTGGGTGGTTGCTAGGCGGTTGCTAGGGTATTCTGGGTGGTTGCTAGGGCGTTGCTGGGCAGTTGCTTGGGTATTCTGGGTCATTGCTATGGTGTTACTAGGTGTTTGGTAGTTGTCACAGACGGTTACTATGGAGTTTGTAGCATTTTCTTGGCATGATTTAGCACTTAGCTAATCAATATTAGCATGTAGCTATTCACTGCTAGCATGTGTAGCATGTAGCAAGTCCTGTTTGCTAGCATGAGTCAAAAGAGCCAACCCCCATCTCTATACAGTGTTCTGATGCAGAGATATACGCCTTGCAAAACGGTTGCTAGGGTAATCTGTTTGGTTGCTAGGGAGTGGCTTGGCAGCTGCCAATCATGAAGCTCCAAAGTCAGTGTGAATGTATAAACCAACCCCCATCTCTATACGATGATTTGATGCATAGATATAGGTCTTGCAAAATGGTTGCTAGGGTACTCTCTTTTGTTGCTAGGGAGTGGCTTGGCAGCTGCCAATCATGAAACTCCAAAGGCTGCTTGTCAGTATGAATGATATAAACCAACTCCCACGTCTCTGTGACATTCAGAATGGAAGATATCCCTCTTTGGATTTTGGTTGCTAAGGTGCTCAACAATGGTTGCTAGGGAGGGGCTAGGATGTGTTGAGGTGATTGGGGATTGGCTGTTTGCTGCCCCGAGTCAAACGAGCCCACCCTCATGTTTCTATGACACTTATATCCTGAGATATCCCTTTGATGTCTTTCAATGGAAGTCTATGGAGCTTGTTGCTAAGGAGCTCTAAATGGTTGCTAGGGCGTGGCTTGAAAGCTTCACAATGATCCTGAGAGACTGATTGGTCGTCTGAGTAAAATGAGCCCGCCCCCTTGTCTCTATGACACTGTGATCCAGAGTTATGTTCAATACAAATGCGGTTTCTATGGTGTAGGACAGCCCATTTCATGGGCTGTCCTACACCATAGTACTTCATTGGGGCAACTTTGGGCCCCTCCTGCCCCCCAGGGGTGCAACTTTTACCCCATTGTGTGGTATGTTGTTACAGAGCCTAACAGCCTCTTCAAATGTGATCCAGAGTTATGTTCAATAGAATATCGCTTACTATGGTGTAGGACAGCCCATTTCATGGGCTGTCCTACACCATAGTACTTTATTGGGGCAACTTTGGGCCCCTCCTGCCCCCCAGGGGTGCAACTTTTACTATGGGGCAACTTATTCAACGGTTACTATGGGGTTAGGGCTAAGGTTAGGCACTCGGCCGTGAGTTTTTATAGAGTATTTAAAATCTCTATTAAACGAGTGCATTATAATGAGTGCACGAGGCCTGCGGCCTCGTGCCTATAGCTTATGGTTGCTAGGGTGCTGTAACTGGTTGCTATGGTGTGGCTATGAAGATTTTAGGCCATTCTGGGTGGTTGCTAGGCAGTTGCTAGGGTGTTCTGGGTGGTTGCTAAGTGGTTTCTAGGGTGTTCTGGGTGGTTGCTAGGCAGTTGCTAGGGTGTTCTGGGTGGTTGCTTGGGCACCACAGATGGTTACTATGGGGTTAGGGCTAACGAGTGCATTATAATGAGTGCACGAGGCCTGCGGCCTCGTGCCTATAGCTTATGGTTGCTAGGGTGCTGTAACTGGTTGCTATGGTGTGGCTATGAAGATTTTAGGCCATTACTTATTGGCTGCTGGATAATATAAATCCTCTGAGGGAGAGAGAGGGGGAGACATGCAGGGGTGTCAGGCCCTTTTTGTCTGTGTGTGTGAAAAATGACAGTTGGGATTTGAATTTCTGAAAATTCCGCAATGTTAAGTCAATGGGACTTTTTTGGCCGCTTTTTCGTCTGCTGTGCGAACATCGTACACCCGATCGCTTAGAAAAGATATAGCACACCTCTCCTCAATGAGCCGGTCGTTTTGACACCTCACTCAGGGGTCTGTGACAAACGGTGCGGGGCGAGTTACGCGCCAAACTTTGTCCAGAATAAAAAGAAGAAGAATAATAAGTATGAGCAATAACAATACTGTTGCCTTGCTAAAGCAAGCACCAGTAATAAGTATGAGCAATAACACTAATGTTGCTTTGCCATAGGCAAGCACCATTAATAATAAGTATGAGCAATAACAATACTGTTGCCTTGCTAAAGCAAGCACCAGTAACTAGAAGGTACATTTCCAGAAGAAAATGTGAATGGTGCTTGCAGTGGCAAAAAACACGACCCGGTTGCACATGATTGTGCCTGTACGATGTTCTGGTGATGAGATATGACTTATTCATGGGTTTGTATGGTTACTAGGGTACTCTATATGGTTGCTATGGTGTGCTTATACAGTTTATGGGATGATATTTAAAGACTAGTTGACAGTCTGAGTCAAAAAAGCCGAACTCCATGTTTCTACTATTTTCTGGAGCTGAATTATGGCTTGTAAATGTTGTTTTATGGTTGCTAGGGTGCCCTAAGTGGTTGCTAGGGCGCGGCTATGAAGTTATTATGTCACTACTTATTGGCTGCTTAATAGGCCGGGTCAATAGAGCCCAACCCCAAGTTTCTATGACCTTCTGATCCAAAGATATGATCTCACAATATTTGTGCCAATGTTAAGTCTATGGGACATTTTCCAGCTGATTTTTCGGCCGACGGACGAACATCGTACACCCGATTGCTTAGAAACGTCATAGCACACCTCTCCTCAATGAGCCGGTTGATTTGACGCCTCACTCATGGGTCTGTGACAAACGGTGCGGGAGGAGTAGCGTGCCAAAGTTTTGTCTAGGTGAATAGTAATTACAATACTAGAATGTACATTTCCAGAAGAAAATGTGAATGGTGCTTGCAGTGGCAAAAAACACGACCCGGTTGATAGGGTGTTCTTGGAGTTTGCTATGAAGATGCTAAGGTGTTCTGGGTGGTTGCTAGGTGGTTGCTAGGGTGTTCTAGGTGGTTACTAGGCGGTTGCTAGGGTGTTCTGGGTGGTTGCTAGGTGGTTGCTAGGGTGTTCTGGCTGGTTGCTAGGCGGTTGCTAGGATGTTCTGGGTGGTTGCTAAGGTGTTCTGGGTGGTTGCTAGGCGGTTGCTAGGGTGTTCTGGGTGGTTGCTAGGTGGTTGCTAGGCGGTTGCTCGGGTGTTCTAGGTGGTTACTAGGCGGTTGCTAGGGTGTTCTGGGTGGTTGCTAGGTGGTTGCTAGGGTGTTCTGGCTGGTTGCTAGGCGGTTGCTAGGATGTTCTGGGTGGTTGCTAAGGTGTTCTGGGTGGTTGCTAGGCGGTTGCTAGGGTGTTCTGGGTGGTTGTTAGGCGGTTGCTAGGGTGTTCTGGGTGGTTGCTAGGCGGTTGCTAGGGTGTTCTGGGTGGTTGCTAGGTGGTTGCTAGGTGGTTGCTAGGGTGTTCTGGGTGGTTGCTAGGCGGTTGCTAGGCGATTGCTAGGGTGTTCTGGGTGGTTGCTAGGCGGTTGCTAGGTGGTTGCTAGGCGGTTGCTAGGGTGTTCTGGGTGGTTGCTAGGCGGTTGCTAGGGTATTCTGGGTAGTTGCTATGGTGTTACTAGGTGGTTGGTAGTTGTCACAGATGGTTACTATGGAGTTTGTAGCATTTTCTTGGCATGATTTAGCACTTAGCTAATCAAAATTAGCATGTAGCTATTCACTGCTAGCATGTGTAGCATGTAGCAAGTCCTGTTTGCTAGCATGAGTCAAAAGAGCCAACCCCCATCTCTATCCGATGTTCTGATGCAGAGATATACGTCTTGCAAAACGGTTGCTATGGTAATCTGTTTGGTTGCTAGGGAGTGGCTTGGCAGCTGCCAATCATGACGCTCCAAAGTCAGTGTGAATGTATAAACCAACCCCCATCTCTATACGATGTTTTGATGCAGAGATATAGGTCTTGCAAAATGGTTGCTAGGGTAATCTGTTTTGTTTCTAGGGAGTGGCTTGGCAGCTGCCAATCATGAAACTCCAAAGGCTGCTTGTCAGTATGAATGACATAAACCAACTCCCACGTCTCTGTGACATTCAGAATGGAAGATATCCTGTCTGGATTTTGGTTGCTAAGGTACTCGACAATGGTTGCTAGGGAGGGGCTAGGAAGTGTTGAGGTGATTCGGGATTGGCTGTTTGCTGCCCCGAGTCAAACGAGCCCACCCTCATGTTTCTATGACACTTATATCCTGAGATATCCCTTTGATGTCTTTCAATGGAAGTCTATAGAGCTTGTTGCTAAGGAGCTCTAAATGGTTGCTAGGGCGTGGCTTGAAAGCTTCACAATGATCCTGAGAGACTGATTGGTCGTCTGAGTAAAATGAGCCCGCCCCCTTGTCTCTATGACACTGTGATCCAGAGTTTTGTTCAATACAAATACGGTTTCTATGGTGTAGGACAGCCCATTTCATGGGCTGTCCTACACCATAGTACGTGAATGGGGCTACTTTGGGCCTGTCCTGCCCCCCACGGGTGCAACTTTTACCCCGTTGTGTGGTATGTTGTTACAGAGCCTAACAGCCTCTTCAATTGTGATCCAGAGTTATGTTCAATAGAATATCGCTTACTATGGTGTAGGACAGCCCATTTCATGGGCTGTCCTACACCATAGTACTTTATTGGGGCAACTTTGGGCCCCTCCTGCCCCCCAGGGGTGCAACTTTTACCCCATTGTGTGGTATGTTCTTACAGAGCCTGCCAGTCTCTTTAAATGTGCCAAATTACACGTTTCTGCGACATCCTTGCTCTGAGCTATGAGTCTGTGAATTTTGGTTGCTAAGGTGATCGACAATGGTTGCTAGGGAGGGGCTAGGAAGTGTTGATGTGATTCATGATTGGCTGTTTGCTGCCCTGAGTCAAACGAGACCACCCTCATGTTTCTATGACTCTTCTATCCAGAGATATCCATTTGATCTCTTTCAATTGAAGTCTATGGAACTTGTTGCTAAGGTGCTCTAAATGGTTGCTAGGGCGTGGCCTGATAGCTTCACAATGATCCTGAGAGACTGATTGGTCGTCTGAGTAAAATGAGCCCGCCCCCTTGTCTCTATGACACTGTGAGCCAGAGCTATGTTCAATACAAAATCGCTTACTCTCTCTCTCTCTCTCCATTTCATGGGCCGTCCTACACCATGTTAAGTCAATAGGAAAAGTTTGGGCCGGTCCTGCCCCCCAGGGGTGCAACTTTTACCCCATTGTGAGGTATGTTCTTACAGAGCCTGCCAGCCTCTCCAAATGTGGTAAATTTAACATTTCTACGAAATCCTCGCTCTGAGCTATGACTCGTCAAAGTTTGACGTAATGTTAAGTCTATGGGATTTTTCGTCGACTTTTTCGCCCCTGGGGCGACCACCGCACCCCCGATCGCTTACAAAAGTCATAGCACACCATTCCCGAATAGGCCACATGTTTTGACACCTCATTCATGGGTCTGTGACAAAAACTGCGGGAGGAGTAGCGCGTCAAAAAAGCGGCGGAATAAAAAGAAGTAAAATAATAAGTATGAGCAATAACACTAATGTTGCTTTGCCATAGGCAAGCACCATTAACTAGAACGTACATTTCCAGAAGAAAATGTGAATGGTGCTTGCAGTGGCAAAACGCGACACTCGGTTGCTAGAGTGTGGTACATGATTTCATACGAGCCAACAACCATGTCTGTACGATGTTCTGCTGCTGAGATATGGCTTATTCATGTTGTTCGGGTGGTTGCTAGGCAGTTGCTAGGCGGTTGCTAGGTGGTTGCTAGGGTGTTCTGGGCGGTTGCTAGGCGGTTGCTAGGGTGTTCTGGGTGGTTGCTAGGCGGTTGCTAGGGTGTTCTGGGTGGTTGCTAGGCGGTTGCTAGGCGGTTGCTAGGGTGTTCTGGGTGGTTGCTAGGCGGTTGCTAGGGTGTTCTGGGAGGTTGCTAGGTGGTTGCTAGGCGGTTGCTAGGGTATTCTGAATGGTTGCTAGGCGGTTGCTAGGGTCTTCTGGGTGGTTGCTAGGGTGTTGCTAGGCAGTTGCTAGGGTGTTCTGGGTGGTTGCTAGGCGGTTGCTAGGCGGTTGTTAGGGTGTTCTGGGTGGTTGCTAAGCGGTTGCTAGGGTGTTCTGGGTGGTTGCTAGGCGGTTACTAGGGTGTTCTGGGTGGTTGCTAGGCGGTTGTTAGGTGGTTGCTAGGCGGTTGCTAGGGTGTTCTGGGTGGTTGCTAGGCGGTTGCTAGGTGGTTGCTAGGGTGTTCTGGGTGGTTGCTAGGCGGTTGCTAGGCGGTTGCTAGGCGGTTGCTAGGGTGTTCTGGATGGTTGCTAGGCGGTTGCTAGGTGGTTGCTAGGCGGTTGCTAGGGTGTTCTGGGTGGTTGCTAGGCAGTTGCTAGGGTATTCTGGGTAGTTGCTATGGTGTTACTAGGTGGTTGGTAGTTGTCACAGATGGTTACTATGGAGTTTGTAGCATTTTCTTGGCATGATTTAGCACTTAGCTAATCAAAATTAGCATGTAGCTATTCACTGCTAGCATGTGTAGCATGTAGCAAGTCCTGTTTGCTAGCATGAGTCAAAAGAGCCAACCCCCATCTCTATACGATGTTCTGATGCAGAGATATACGCCTTGCAAAACGGTTTGCTAGGGTAATCTGTTTGGTTGCTAGGGAGTGTCTTGGCATTTGCCAATCATGAAGCTCCAAAGTCAGTGTGAATGTATAAACCAACCCCCATCTCTATACAATGTTTTGATGCAGAGATATAGGTCTTGCAAAATGGTTGCTAGGGTACTCTCTTTTGTTGCTAGGGAGTGGCTTGGCAGCTGCCAATCATGAAACTCCAAAGGCTTCTTGTCAGTATGAATGATATAAACCAACTCCCACGTCTCTGTGACATTCAGAATGGAAGATATCCCTCTTTGGATTTTGGTTGCTAAGGTGCTCGACAATGGTTGCTAGGGAGGGGCTAGGATGTGTTGAGGTGATTGGGGATTGACTGTTTGCTGCCCCGAGTCAAACGAGCCCACCCTCATGTTTCTATGACACTTATATCCTGAGATATCCCTTTGATGTCTTTCAATGGAAGTCTATGGAGCTTGTTGCTAAGGAGCTCTAAATGGTTGCTAGGGCGTGGCTTGAAAGCTTCACAATGATCCTGAGAGACTGATTGGTCGTCTGAGTAAAATGAGCCCGCCCCCTTGTCTCTATGACACTGTGATCCAGAGTTATGTTCAATACAAATGCGGTTTCTATGGTGTAGGACAGCCCATTTCATGGGCTGTCCTACACCATAGTAAGTCAATGGGCCAACTTTGGGCCGGTCCTGCCCCCCAGGGGTGCAACTTTTACCCCCATTGTGTGGTATGTTGTTACAGAGCCTACCAGCCTCTTCAAATGTGATCCAGAGTTATGTTCAATAGAATATCGCTTACTATGGTGTAGGACAGCCCATTTCATGGGCTGTCCTACACCATAGTACTTCATTGGGGCAACTTTGGGCCCCTCCTGCCCCCCAGGGTTGCAACTTTTACCCCATTGTGTGGTATGTTCTTACAGAGCCTGCCAGTCTCTTTAAATATGCCAAATTACACGTTTCTGCGACATCCTTGCTCTGAGCTATGAGTCTGTGAATTTTGGTTGCTAAGGTGCTCGACAATGGTTGCTAGGGAGGGGCTAGGAAGTGTTGATGTGATTCATGATTGGCTGTTTGCTGCCCCGAGTCAAACGAGACCACCCTCATGTTTCTATGACTCTTCTATCCAGAGATATCCATTTGATCTCTTTCAATGGAAGTCTATGGAACTTGTTGCTAAGGTGCTCTAAATGGTTGCTAGGGGCGTGGCCTGATAGCTTCACAATGATCCTGAGAGACTGATTGGTCGTCTGAGTAAAATGAGCCCCGCCCCCTTGTCTCTATGACACTGTGATCCAGAGTTGTGTTCAATACAAAATCACTTACTATGGTGTAGGACGGCCCATTTCATGGGCCGTCCTATGCCATAGACAATGAATGGGAAAACTTTGGGCCGCTCCTGCCCCCCAGGGGTGCAACTTTTACCCCATTGTGAGGTATATTCTTAAAGAGCCTGCCAGCCTCTTCAAATGTCGTAAATTTCACATTTCTACGAAATCCTCGCTCTGAGCTATGAGGCGTTTTACGTTTTTTTCAATGTAAGTCTATGCGTTTTTTTTCGCCGCTATTTCGCCCGTGGGGCGAACATCGTACGCCCGATCGCTTATAAAAGTCATAGCACACCATTCCCAAATAGGGCCGCACGATTTGACACCTCATTCATGGGTCTGTGACAAAAAACTGCGGGAGGAGTAGCGAGACGAAAAAAAAGTGGAAGAAGAAGAAGAAGAACTAGAACGTACATTTCCAGAAGAAAATGTGAATGGTGCTTGCAGTGGCAAAACTCGACACTCGGATGCTAGAGTGTGGTACATGATTGCATACGAGCCAACAACCATGTCTGTACGATGTTCTGCTGCTGAGATATGGCTTATTCATGTTGTTCGGGTGGTTGCTAGGGTGTTCTGGGTGGTTGCTAGGGTGTTCTGGGTGGTTGCTAGGCAGTTGCTACGGTGTTTTGGGTGGTTGCTAGGTGGTTGCTAGGCAGTTGCTAGGGTGTTCTGGGTGGTTGCTAGGGTGTTGCTAGGTGGTTGCTAGGGTGTTCTGGGAGGTTGCTAGGTGGTTGCTAGGCGGTTGCTAGGGTATTCTGAACGGTTGCTAGGCGGTTGCTAGGGTCTTCTGGGTGGTTGCTAGGGTGTTGCTAGGCAGTTGCTAGGGTGTTCTGGGTGGTTGCTAGGCGGTTGCTAGGGTGTTCTGGGTGGTTGCTAGGCGGTTGCTAGGGTGTTCTGGGTGGTTGCTAGGCGGTTGCTAGGGTTTTCTGGGTGGTTGCTAGGCGGTTGCTAGGGTGTTCTGGGTGGTTGCTAGGCGGTTGTTAGGTGGTTGCTTAGGGTGTTCTGGGTGGTTGCTAGGCGGTTGCTAGGTGGTTGCTAGGGTGTTCTGGGTGGTTGCTAGGCGGTTGCTAGGGTGTTCTGGATGGTTGCTAGGCGGTTGCTAGGTGGTTGCTAGGCGGTTGCTAGGGTGTTCTGGGTGGTTGCTAGGCAGTTGCTAGGGTATTCTGGGTAGTTGCTATGGTGTTACTAGGTGGTTGGTAGTTGTCACAGATGGTTACTATGGTGTTTGTAGCATTTTATTGGCATGATTTAGCACTTAGCTAATCAATATTAGCATGTAGCTATTCACTGCTAGCATGTGTAGCATGTAGCAAGTCCTGTTTGCTAGCATGAGTCAAAAGAGCCAACCCCCATCTCTATACGATGTTCTGATGCAGAGATATACGCCTTGCAAAACGGTTGCTAGGGTAATCTGTTTGGTTGCTAAGGAGTGTCTTGGCATTTGCCAATCATGAAGCTCCAAAGTCAGTGTGAATGTATAAACCAACCCCCATCTCTATACGATGTTTTGATGCAGAGATATAGGTCTTGCAAAATGGTTGCTAGGGTACTCTCTTTTGTTGCTAGGGAGTGGCTTGGCAGCTGCCAATCATGAAACTCCAAAGGCTGCTTGTCAGTATGAATGATATAAACCAACTCCCACGTCTCTGTGACATTCAGAATGGAAGATATCCCTCTTTGGATTTTGGTTGCTAAGGTACTCGACAATGGTTGCTAGGGAGGGGCTAGGATGTGTTGAGGTGATTGGGGATTGGCTGTTTGCTGCCCCGAGTCAAACGAGCCCACCCTCATGTTTCTATGACACTTCTATCCTGAGATATCCCTTTGATGTCTTTCAATGGAAGTCTATGGAGCTTGTTGCTAAGGAGCTCTAAATGGTTGCTAGGGCGTGGCTTGAAAGCTTCACAATGATCCTGAGAGACTGATTGGTCGTCTGAGTAAAATGAGCCCGCCCCCTTGTCTCTATGACACTGTGATCCAGAGTTATGTTCAATACAAATGCGGTTTCTATGGTGTAGGACAGCCCATTTCATGGGCTGTCCTACACCATAGTACTTCATTGGGGCAACTTTGGGCCCCTCCTGCCCCCCAGGGGTGCAACTTTTACCCCATTGTGTGGTATGTTGTTACAGAGCCTACCAGCCTCTTCAAATGTGATCCAGAGTTATGTTCAATAGAATATCGCTTACTATGGTGTAGGACAGCCCATTTCATGGGCTGTCCTACACCATAGTACTTCATTGGGGCAACTTTGGGCCCCTCCTGCCCCCCCAGGGGTGCAACTTTTACCCCATTGTGTGGTATGTTGTTACAGAGCCTACCAGCCTCTTCAAATGTGATCCAGAGTTATGTTCAATAGAATATCGCTTACTATGGTGTAGGACAGCCCATTTCATGGGCTGTCCTACACCATAGTACTTCATTGGGGTAACTTTGGGCCCCTCCTGCCCCCCAGGGGTGCAACTTTTACCCCATTGTGTGGTATGTTCTTACAGAGCCTGCCAGTCTCTTTAAATGTGCCAAATTACACGTTTCTGCGACATCCTTGCTCTGAGCTACGAGTCTGTGAATTTTGGTTGCTAAGGTGCTCGACAATGGTTGCTAGGGAGGGGCTAGGAAGTGTTGATGTGATTCATGATTGGCTGTTTGCTGCCCCGAGTCAAACGAGACCACCCTCATGTTTCTATGACTCTTCTATCCAGAGATATCCATTTGATCTCTTTCAATGGAAGTCTATGGAACTTGTTGCTAAGGTGCTCTAAATGGTTGCTAGGGGCGTGGCCTGATAGCTTCACAATGATCCGGAGAGACTGATTGGTCGTCTGAGTAAAATGAGCCCGCCCCCTTGTCTCTATGACACTGTGATCCAGAGTTATGTTCAATACAAAATCGCTTACTATTGTGTAGGACGGCCCATTTCATGGGCCGTCCTATGCCATAGACAATGAATGGGAAAACTTTGGGGCGCTCCTGCCCCCCAGGGGTGCAACTTTTACCCCATTGTGAGGTATATTCTTAAAGAGCCTGCCAGCCTCTTCAAATGTCGTAAATTTCACATTTCTACGAAATCCTCGCTCTGAGCTATGAGGCGTTTTTACGTTTTTTTCAATGTAAGTCTATGCGTTTTTTTTTCGCCGCTATTTCGCCCGTGGGGCGAACATCGTACGCCCGATCGCTTATAAAGGTCATAGCACACCATTCCCAAATAGGCCGCACGTTTTGACACCTCATTCATAGGTCTGTGACAAAAACTGCGGGAGGAGTAGCGAGACGAAAAAAAAGTGGAAGAAGAAGAAGAAGAAGAATAATAATAAGTATGAGCAATAACAATACTGTTGCCTTGCTAAAGCAAGCACCAGTAATAACTAGAACGTACATTTCCAGAAGAAAATGTGAATGGTGCTTGCAGTGGCAAAAAACACGACCCGGTTGCTAGAGTGTGGTACATGATTGCATACGAGCCAACAACCATGTCTGTACGATGTTCTGCTGCTGAGATATGGCTTATTCATGTTGTTCAGGTGGTTGCTAGGGTGTTCTGGGTGGTTGCTACGGTGTTGCTAGGCGGTTTGCTAGGGTGTTCTGGGTGGTTACTATGGTGTTCTGGGTGGTTTGCTAGGGTGTTATGGATGGTTGCTAGGGTGTTGCTAGGGAGTTCTTAGGTATTTTGGGTGGTTGCTATGGTGTTGCTAGGGAGTTCTAAGGTATTTTGGGTGGTTGCTAGGGTGTTATGTGTGGTTCCTAGGGTGTTCTAAGGTGTTTTGGGTGGTTGCTATGGTGTTGATATGGAGTTCTAAGGTATTTTGGGTGGTTGCTAGGGTGTTGCTAGGGAGTTCTAAGGTATTTTGAGTGGTTGCTATGGTGTTGCTAGGGAGTTCTGAGGTATTTTGGGTGGTTGTTAGGGTGTTATGGGTGGTTGCTAGGGTGTTCTAAGGTGTTTTGGGTGGTTGCTATGGTGTTGCTAGGGAGTTCTAAGGTATTTTGGGTGGTTGCTAGGGTGTTGCTAGGGAGTTCTAAGGTTTTTTGGGTGGTTGCTAGGGTGTTCCGGGTGGTTTCTAGGCATTTGCTAAGGTTTTCTGGGTGGTTGTTAGGGTATTTGGGTGATTGCTAGGACATTTCTAGGCGGTTGCTAGGGTTTTCAGGGCGGTTGCTTAGGTATTTTTGGTGGTTGCTATGGTGTTACTAGGTGGTTGGTAGTTTTCACAGATGGTTACTATGGGGTTAGGGCTAAGGTTAGGCACTCGGGCCGCAGAGTATTTAAAATCTCTATTAAACGAGTGCATTATAATGAGTGCACGAGGCCTGCGGCCTCGTGCCTATGAGTGAGTTTTTATAGAGTATTTAAAATCTCTATTAAACGAGTGCATTATAATGAGTGCACGAGGCCTGCGGCCTCGTGCCTATAGCCTATGGTTGCTAGGGTGCTGTAACTGGTTGCTATGGTGTGGCTATGAAGATTTTAGGCCATTACTTATTGGCTGCTGGATAATATAAATCCTCTGAGGGAGAGAGAGGGGGAGACATGCAGGGGTGTCAGGCCCTTTGTGTCTGTGTGTGTGAAAAATGACAGTTGGGATTTGAATTTCTGAAAATTCCGCAATGTTAAGTCAATGGGACTTTTTTGGCCGCTTTTTCGTCCGCTGTGCGAACATCGTACACCCGATCGCTTAGAAAAGATATAGCACACCTCTCCTCAATGAGCCGGTCGATTTGACACCTCACTCAGGGGTCTGTGACAAACGGTGCGGGGCGAGTTTCGCGCCGAACTTTGTCCAGAATAATAAGAATAAAAATAATAATAATAAGTATGCAAGATAACACTAATGTTGCTTTGCCATAGGCAAGCACCATTAACTAGAACGTACATTTCCAGAAGAAAATGTGAATGGTGCTTGCAGTGGCAAAACTCAACACTCGGTTGCTAGAGTGTGGTACATGATTGCATACGAGCCAACAACCATGTCTGTACGATGTTCTGCTGCTGAGATATGGCTTATTCATGTTGTTCGGGTCGTTGCTAGGGTGTTCTGAGTGGTTGCTAGGTTGTATTGGGTGGTTGCTAGGCGGTTGCTAGGGTGTTATGGGTGGTTGCTAGGCGGTTGCTAGGGTGTATTGGGTGGTTGCTAGGCGGTTGCTAGGGTGTTCTGGGTGGTTTGCTATGCGGTTGCTAGGGTGTTCTGGGTGGTTGCTAGGGCGTTGCTAGGCAGTTGCTAGGGTGTTCTGGTGGTTGCTAGGCGGTTGCTAGGGTCTTCTGGGTGGTTGCTAGGGCGTTGCTAGGCAGTTGCTAGGGTGTTCTGGGTGGTTGCTAGGCGGTTGCTAGGGTCTTCTGGGTGGGTGCTAGGGCGTTGCTAGACAGTTGCTAGGGTGTTTTGGGTGGGTTGCTAGGTGGTTGCTAGGGTGTTCTGGGTGGTTGCTAGGCAGTTGCTAGGGTGTTCTGGGTGGTTGCTAGGGCACCACAGATGGTTACTATGGGGTTAGGGCTAAGGTTAGGCACGAGGCCGCCTATGAGTGAGTTTTTATAGAGTATTTAAAATCTCTATTAAACGAGTGCATTATAATGAGTGCACGAGGCCTGTGCCTCGTGCCTACGAGTGAGTTTTTATAGAGTATTTAAAATCTCTATTAAACGAGTGCATTATAATGAGTGCACGAGGCCTGCGGCCTCGTGCCTATAGCCTATGGTTGCTAGGGTGCTGTAACTGGTTGCTATGGTGTGGCTATGAAGATTTTAGGCCATTACTTATTGGCTGCTGGATAATATAAATCCTCTGAGGGAGAGAGAGGGGGAGACATGCAGGGGTGTCAGGCCCTTTGTGTCTGTGTGTGTGAAAAATGACAGTTGGGATTTGAATTTCTGAAAATTCCGCAATGTTAAGTCAATGGGACTTTTTTGGCCGCTTTTTCGTCCGCTGTGCAAACATCGTACACCCGATCGCTTAGAAAAGATATAGCACACCTCTCCTCAATGAGCCGGTCGTTTTGACACCTCACTCAGGAGTCTGTGACAAACGGTGCGGGGCGAGTTACGCGCCGAACTTTTGTCCAGAATAATAAAAAGAAGAAGTAGAATAATAAGTATGAGCAATAACAATACTGTTGCCTTGCTAAAGCAAGCACCAGTAACTAGAACGTACATTTCCAGAAGAAAATGTGAATGGTGCTTGCAGTGGCAAAACTCGACACTCGGTTGCTAGAGTGTGGTACATGATTGCATACGAGCAAACAACCATGTCTGTACGATGTTCTGCTGCTGAGATATGGCTTATTCATGGTGTTCGGTTGGTTGCTAGGGTGTTCTGGGTGGTTGCTAGGGTGTTCTGGGTGGTTGCTAGGCAGTTGCTAGGGAGTTCTGGGTGGTTGCTATGTGGTTGCTATGTGGTTGCTAGGGTGTTACTAGGCGGTTGCTAGGGTGTTCTGGGTGGTTGCTAGGCGGTTTGCTAGGGTGTTATGGGTGGTTGCTAGGGTGTTATGGGTGGTTGCTAGGGTGTTCTGGGTGGTTGCTAGGCAGTTGCTAGGGAGTTCTGGGTGGTTGCTATGTGGTTGCTAGGGTGTTACTAGGCGGTTGCTAGGGTGTTCTGGGTGGTTGCTAGGCGGTTTGCTAGGGTGTTATGGGTGGTTGCTAGGGTGTTATGGGTGGTTGCTAGGCGGCTGCTAGGGAGTTCTGGGTGGTTGCTAGGCGGTTGATAGGGTGTTCTGGGTGGTTGCTAGGCGGTTGCTAGGGTGTTCTGGGTGGTTGCTAGGCGGTTGCTAGGCAGTTTCTAGGGTGTTATGAGTGGTTGCTATGCGGTTGCTAG
>JARPMJ010008399.1:0-34958 GCA_033366665.1 Phoxinus dragarum
GACCTAAGGAAGATGTTAGGGTTCTTGTCTTATTACCGTTCTTATATCCCAAATTTTTCACGCATTGCCCAGCCGCTCTACCAGCTACTGACAGCAAGAGATAAGGGTTCAGGTGAATCAGGAATGACCTTGAGGAAAGGAAAACTCTTCCGGCAGGGGAGAGAAAGTAGTTTAACGTCACGAACACCCATCGAGTGGACACAAACTCACCAAGTTAGACTGAGCAACCTCTTAGATCACCTTGCACAACCTCCAGTCCTGGGTTTTCCCAGATTTCACTCAGCCCTTTGTGCTACACTGCGATGCATCCCAGGAAGGGTTGGGTGCGATATTGTATCAACGCCAGAATGGTAAGATGGTAGTAATGGCTTACGGGTCCAGAACGCTAAGTGCTCCAGAGAAAAGGTATCATTCTGGCAAGCTTGAATTTCTGGCGTTAAAGTGGGCTGTTTGTGAGCGTTTTCGCCATTACTTGTACTATGCACCATCTTTTGTTGTCTACACTGATAACAATCCCTTGACCTATGTACTCACCACCGCCAAACTGAATGCCACCGGGCACAGATGGGTTGCACAGCTTGCCGACTTCAACTTTTCCATAAAATACCGGCCGGGTAAACATAATGCTGATGCGGATGGTCTGTCACGCATGCCATTGGACATCGACAAGTTTATGGAGCAGTGCACAGAACTAATGCAACCAGAAGTCCTTCAAGCTTCAGTGGAAGGAGTGGTAGTTGAGTGTGACAATCCCTCACAAGGAGCAGGGTTGATTAATTTTAATGCCTTGAGTCTAGTGAAAGAGCGAGACCAAAGTGGCCTGGGTCCAGCACTGTCTCCAGCCCAGATTCGAGAAGCTCAGGAGAATGACATTATTATTGGGAAAGTCCTGAAGTTCAAGGAGAAAGATCAACGACCAAGTAGAGAGGCAGTAAAAGCGGAACATCCGGATGTGGCAATGCTGTTAAAACAATGGTTCAAACTCTGGGTGGGTGAAGATGGAGTACTGTATAGAAAGACTAGGAAAAGAGAACAGTTTGCTCCTGCCCGAGTCTTACCATTCCCTGATTCTAACTGAACTCCACCAAAAGATGGGTCATTTGGGTGCGGAGAGAACCCTTTTGCCTCATCAGAGAGCGCTTTTTACTGGCCTAGAATGCAGAGAGATGTGGAACACTTTGTCACCAAAGTATGCGAGTGTCTGAAAAAGAAAAAGCCAGTCAGACAAAGTCGAGCACCTTTAACTCCGATCCACACCACACATCCATTCGAAATGGTCTCAATCGACTTTCTTCATCTGGAGACCTGCAAGCAAGGTTTCGAATACATTCTTGTGGTGATGGATCACTTCACTAGGTTTGCACAGGCATACGCAACCAAAGATAAATCTGCTAAGACTGTTGCAGAGAAACTTTTCAATGACTTTGCTTTGAAGTTCGGTTTTCCCTGTAAAATCCATCATGACATGGGCAAAGAATTTGACAACAAACTGATGAAGAAACTGAAAGAACTTTGTGGAATCTGCGGATCACACACCACACCCTACCATCCACAAGGCAATGGACAAGTGGAGCGATTCAATCGCACTCTATTGTCCATGCTCCGTACACTTGAGGATGAGGAAAAAGTAGACTGGAAGAATTCCTTGGCCAAAGTGGTTCATGCATACAATTGCACAAGAAGTGAAGCAACCGGTTTCTCTCCGTACTACTTGCTGTATGGAAGATCCCCTCGCTTACTGATTGACATTCTTTTCAACTTGAAGACAGATGAAGAGTATGGCACTTACCAGGACTATGTGTCTCGTTGGAAGGAACGGATGAGTGAGGCTTACCAAATTGCATCAAAGACCGCTTCAAAAGCAGCAGCCCGTGGGAAAGCGTACTATGATCAGAAGACTCAGGGGAGAGATCTTCAGCCTGGTGACCGGGTCCTCATCCGCAATCTAACTCCAAGGGGGGGTCCCGGGAAGATACGGTCATACTGGGAAGATCAGGTACATGTGGTAAAAGAAAGGAAACATGCTGAAAGTCCAGTATATGAGGTGAGACCTGAAAGAGAGAAGGGGAAAAGCCGTGTCATCCACAGAAATCTTCTCCTACCGTGTGACTTCTTGCCGCTTGAAAGGGAAAAATCGGATCGATCTAGTTCACAGAAGGCTCGAAACACGCCTAAAGGGAATAAGATTGACAGAGACAAAAAGAGACAGTGTCCAGTAAATTCTGAAAGCGAGTCGGAGGAATATGTTCTTACCGGTCGGTGGCAAGAGGAGGATCGCATGCCTCTTAACCCAAGAGCACCGCCTTTCAGGCCTCGAGATGAACCCCTTCAGAGCGAAGAGGATTTGCCCCTTCAGAGCGAAGAGGATTTGCCCCTTCAGAGCGAAGAGGATGTGCCCCTTCAGAGCGAAGAGGATTTGCCCCTTCAAAATTGTTCCGAAGGAGGGGATTTGCCCCTTAATTTTGAAAAAAAATGCATTCTGCTCAAGTCATGATGGGGACATTGACAGTGACAATGCTGTAAATGACAGTGAGTCAGAGATGGGGGACATTGACAGTGACAATGCTGTAAATGACAGTGAGTCAGAGATGGACTCTCCAAAACCCCTGAGACATTATCCAAAGAGACAGAGACAGAAATCAGTGGTGTTTACTTATGATACCTTAGGTCAACCTTCTTTTGTCCAAAGGGACTGCTCGGTAGAAGTAAAGCAGGTACCTGGCCCAAGCGGTCATTTCTGGAGACCTTGGAGCATAGTTGAGAGTTGTTTAAAAGACTCCAGTTGAGAAACTGTTGAATATGCTCAAGTTATTTTTGAAATGTCAGGAGACATTTAGTTTTGTGGGGGAGAGTGTGGCACTAGTGTTAAGTCATTGAATAGAAATGTATTCTAATTTCAAATTTTCGTGTTTGGAGTAATCTATTCAGACTAAATTTCTCTGCTTGTACCTGAAGTCTGTCTTGGACTTCTGTTTGGTTACTTTAATAAGAGATCTGCAAGAAGGGTATTTATTTATGTGTATACAGCGGCGTAACTTATCCAAAACGCTAGGGGGAGCTCTCGCTGAGATCTGCTCCAGAACGTGTAAAATAGCAGTTAATGCAGAGACGAGCAGATAGCTAACACAGAATTGAGACGCTCCACTTGTGATTGACTGTGAATGTTATATCTGTCTTGCAGGTAAGATTAATTCAGTTTATTACCGGTAAAAAGGGGTTCATGAACCGTAATGTTTAGTATTTTGTTTTGTTAAGTAAGTTTTGAGCACAAAAACTGTATTGTCAATTACTCGTGGGTAGAGCATAATCAGAAACAACAGTAATGAAAGCTTATACGTGAAACGCGAGTCTGTATTGTGCACAGATATGAAAATACATTATGCACAGCAATGTTTATTTAGTTAGTGTGCGATATTGATGGCTAAAGTTAGAGTTTAAGGGACGCGAGTTCAGTAACGCACGTGGAGTTCGCGGGTGTCCGCCATTTTCGTGTAAATAGTATGCCGCGGTGGCAGAGTTAATAAACTCAAACGACGTGGGTTTGCTCAGTAATGGTATAAAAAGAGTTGTGAAATGTGACATAAGGGAATATTAAAGTGTTATTTTGTTATTAGAGTAAACAAGTCATGTTATTTAGAGTAAACAAGTCATGTTGGAAAAGAGAATGTAATCTGAAAAGTGTTTAATAGACAAAGGGAATGGTATGGGTCCAAATTAAGTTTAACATGGTTTATTTTTGATTTTATGGTGCAAGATAGGTAGGTGTTCAAGTGCTTAATGTGTAAACTGTATCGGCAATTGAAGGATTAGTAATGATTAGTTTGTTGAACAACCGTGGTATAGAGAATGTTATGGGTAATGAGAAAATGAAATATTGAATGAGATCTGCTCCAGAACGTGTAAAATAGCAGTTAATGCAGAGACGAGCAGATAGCTAACACAGAATTGAGACGCTCCACTTGTGATTGACTGTGAATGTTATATCTGTCTTGCAGGTTTGCATACCAACATTTTCTTTAATTAAATGTGTTGCACCGGAATCGACGCCTGCTCTTTTCTATATGTGTAACACGTTTACACTACTTTTTACACGAAACTGTACTGTACTGTTTACTGTAACACGTTACACACAACACTGCTGACCACGCTGAACTACCCTGTCTGTTTGTCTGCAGCCTGCCTATCGACCTCCAGCCCGTCCCGGATTCTGATTCTCTGCTGCCTGCCTAGACCCAAAGCCTGTCCCTGGATACTGTAAGCTCGCTGCCAGCCCACGACCCCCAGCCCGGTCCTACTCACGTCTCTGCCTGCACATCTTTATTATCATCTTCCTGAGTTACCTTTTGCCTGTCTTTTCTGTTGAATAAATCTGTTGCATATGGATCTGTCTCTGCCCTCTGAGTCATTACAGTATGATGCATTGATGTAATTTCCACTGAAACAGGAAGCTAAGGCTAGACATATTGAATGGGTCCTCCCCCTTTTCAAATAGTACAGCCACAGTCGCTTTGGCCAGGTGGTATTTATAACAGAGGGGCGGGACGCTTCAGATTCTAGAGAACATTTGATTGGACAGAAAATGTGATGAGAAGCTGAAGTCCGCGGTGACGTCATAAAATTCCGTGATCCATTTAGGCGGAAGTGAGAGACTGTAAGTTTTGAATGCTTATATCTCCTAAATGTGAATTTGGTCGTTGTTTTGAAACACACCAGCTTATTTATAAAATTAAGGCTAACATATTCATCCTAAAGGCCCTTTCACACTGGATGCGATTTTGACGCGCGAATTGGTTTTATATTTTGATCAGCTGTTTGTGTAATGGGTGCTTCCACACCGAACGCGAATGTGCTGCGGCGAAAAAGCGACGTTTATTTTTTCGCTTCGAAGTCGGTTTTTTTTTACTTTTGCGGCGACAGAAAATGCTTCAACCAATCACATACAAGGAAAACAAGTGTGACATCACAGCAACAATGACGGATCTGCTGATTGCCTGTGTGTCGACGCATCCCGTTTTGTTTGACAAAACTAACAGAAACTATAAGGACAACGATTTTAAAGACAATGTGTGGCGTAAGCATTGCCAACCAACTCGGCTATCATGACTGTGAGTATGCTGTGTGATAATTATTTGTCGTTGTATTATAGTCCTGTGTTGTGTAGGCTAGCAGGCTAGCACTACTTTTGGGATATAAAGCTATCGTCAGAGACAGAGACCGTGTTTACTCTGAAAATGTAATACTATTTAGGGCTGCTTTTAGTATAGGCCTACTATACATTCTTTGTGTGATAGCTACAGTTTCTAGTCGAATGATTTTGACTTGTTATATCGTATGGTGTATGTGTATTGACATTACAGCACTGTTTAGTTGAGGACGCAAGAAAACAAAACTGTGGAAAAACCTCAGGGACACCTATGTGAGTAAAAGGAGAGAGGAAAAGGAAACTAAAAGTGGACAGGCTGGAAAACAGAAGAAGAGGTGGAAGTATATGGAGTGCATGAGCTTTCTTGAGGCTTCTACTTCTTTCAGAAGGTAGCTGTAGCCTCAGTTATTCAGATTTATTAGCTTTTTTTTTCTCCAAGTTCTCTGAAATACAGCGATGAAGTTGAAAAATAATGCAGAGTTTGTATAATGAGGTGGAACATGAACGTTTACAGAATACTTTTGAACAGGGTCTGCAGCAATCTTGAGGAGGAGCAGCAGGTGGTAGATGATGCAGGTCAGGGCACATCCGAGAGCGAGGGAGAGCCGTCCTGTCCACCTCCTCAGAAAAGGAAGTCTAAGGATTTTTTTGAAGATTATTTAGCGAGGAAAGAGGTCAGGGAGGAAAAGAAAGTCATGGAGCGAGAAGAGAAAGATGAGACGTATCATTTTTTTAATGAGCCTGGCCCCAGCCATGAGAAGGCTGCCTTCAGAGCGGCAGTCCTGGCTAAAAATTAAAATTTAGGAGATGGTTCATGGGGCGGAGGGAAAGAATGTTTTAGAGACAATTTCTGTCACAGAGCCGGATGTAAGGCCGGTGATAGAACCTCAGGAGGTAAGACTGCATTTTAAAAAATTATGTACTAAGGCAACGGGGCCAGATGGAATATCCGCATTCCTGCTAAAGACATGTGCAGATGAGCTGACACCTGCATGGTTCCCAATCTTTCAAAAATCAGTAGACTCAAACGTCATACCCACACTGTGGAAGAAATCAGTAATTACACCTGTACCTAAAAAATCAAACCCAAAGGTGAATAACGATTTCAGGCCTGTGGCACTGACTTCCATTGTTGTGAAATGTCTGGAGAGGATAATGGTGTCATTTTCTTAAGCAAGATGTTGGCGTGTCTTTAGATCCGTTTCAGTTTGCTTACAGGCGGGGGCGTGGCACAGACGACGCTATTAACAGCATCTCACACCTGGTCAGTAAACACCTCGAAGACCCCAAGGCCTACTCGCGTATTTTATTTGTTGATTTTTAGTTCGGCTTTTAACACTCTGCACCCTCACATGCTCATCCAGAAACTGAAACATATGAATGTTAACTCTTTTATTCTCAAATGGTATTTTTCTTTTTAAACAAACCGTACTCAACAGGTCAGAGTGAACGATGCTCTTACGGAGCCCAGGCCAATCAGCACTGGTGTCCCTCAGGGCTGTGTTAGCTCTCCAGTCCTTTTTACACTGTATACTAACGACTGTACTAGACTCCATACTGACAATTATATTATAAAATTTTCCGATGATACAGCAATCCTTGGCCTTATGCATAAAGATAGAAGTCTAGCAGCGTATCATATGGAAATTGAGAAATTTGTTCAGTGGTGCGACGACAACTATCTTGTGCTAAACGTGACTAAGACTAAGGAGATGGTGTTTGACCCAAAAGCCATAGGCGATACCAGCCCTGTAGTGATAAACAATGTACCCATTTCTCAGGTTAGCTCTTACAAGTACCTGGGTGTACATATTGATAATGCACTGACATGGAAGGACCATGTAAATACTGTCTGTTCCAGACTCCAACAGAGGATGCATTTTTTTAAGAAGACTCAGATTGTATGGAGTGGAACAAAAATGTATGCTGTTGTTCTATCATGCAATATTGGAGAGTATTTTAAAGTACGCTATTACAGCCTGGTATGGTAACCTTACAGTGCAGTCAAAATCACAGATCGCCCGTCAGGTAAAGACAGCTATGAAGATTACGGGGGTCAAAAACCATCTTCCCCCCCAGAAAATTTATGAGCAGTCGGTTATCAGACAGGCACAAAAAATAGTCTCCGATCCGACACGCATACTTCAACCAGGAATTCCAACTTTTACCCTCTGGCAGAAGATATAGAGTTCCTAAATGCAGGCTAAACTGATATAAAAACTCATTCTTGCCTATGTCTATTAAGCTTATTAACTTATTAACATGTAGGCTGGCTGTGCACTATGCCATCATGCAATAAGTAGGTTATTGGGGTAATACAATATGTTAGGGGTAAAATGTATGGGCTGTTGGATTGTTATATACGTTATGTGGAAAATGTCATTGTGCAATTTGTGAGTTGCACAATATGTTAGTTGTGAAATCTGAAGGCTATTGAGGTGTGCAATATGTAGGCTATTTGGGGCGTGTAATATTCTGTGCAATTTGTAGGCCGTATGGAGTGTGCAATATGTTAGTGTGCTATTTTAGACCGTATGGAGTGTGTAATATGTTAGCTGTGCTATTTGTAGGCCATATGGAGTATGCAATATGTTAGTGTGCTACTTGTAGGCTATTGGGGTGTGTAATATGTTAGTTGTGCTATTTTAGACCGTATGGAGTGTGTAATATGTTAGGTGTGCTATTTTAGACCGTATGGAGTGTGTAATATGTTAGCTGTGCTATTTGTAGGCCATATGGAGTGTGCAATATGTTAGTGTGCTACTTGTAGGCTATTGAGGTGTGTAATATGTTAGTTGTGCTATTTGTAGGCCATATGGAGTATGCAATATGTTAGTGTGCTACTTGTAGGCTATTGGGGTGTGTAAATATGTTAGTTGTGCTATTTTAGACCGTATGGAGTGTGCAATATGTTAGCTGTGCTATTTGTAGGCCATATGGAGTGTGCAATATGTTAGTGTGCTACTTGTAGGCTATTGAGGTGTGTAATATGTTAGTGTGCTACTTGTAGGCTATTGAGGTGTGTAATATGTTAGCTGTGCTATTGTAGGCCATATGGAGTGTGCAATATGTTAGTTGCGCTATTGTAGACCGTATGGAGTGTGTAATATGTTAGTGTGCTATTTATAGGCTATTGAGGTGTGTTATGTGTTAGTTTGTGCTATTTGTAGGCTATATGGAGTGTGCAATATGTTAGTGTGCTACTTGTAGGCTATTGGGGTGTGTTATATGTTAGTTGTGCTATTTGTAGGCCCTATAGAGTATGCAATATGTTAGTGTGCTACTTGTAGGCTATTGGGGTGTGCAATATGTTAGCTGTGCTATTTGTAGGCCATATGGAGTGTGCAATATGTTAGTGTGCTACTTGTAGGCTATTGAGGTGTGTTATATGTTAGTTGTGCTATTTGCAGGCCGTATGGAGTGTGCAATATGTTAGTGTGCTACTTGTAGGCTATTGAGGTGTGTAATATGTTAGTGTGCTACTTGTAGGCTATTGAGGTGTGTAATATGTTAGCTGTGCTATTGTAGGCCATATGGAGTGTGCAATATGTTAGTGTGCTACTTGTAGGCTATTGAGGTGTGTTTATATGTTAGTTGTGCTATTTGCAGGCCGTATGGAGTGTGCAATATGTTAGTTGTGCTATTTTAGACCGTATGGAGTGTGCAATATGTTAGTTGTGCTATTTTAGACCGTAAGGAGTGTGTAATATGTTAGTTGTGCTATTTTAGACCGTATGGAGTGTGTAATATGTTAGCTGTGCTATTTGCAGGCCGTATGGAGTGTGCAATATGTTAGTTGTGCTATTTTAGGACCGTATGGAGTGTGCAATATGTTAGTTGTGCTATTTTAGACCGTATGGAGTGTGCAATATGTTAGTTGTGCTATTTTAGACCGTATGGAGTGTGTAATATGTTAGTGTGCTATTATTTTAGACCGTATGGAGTGTGCAATATGTTAGTTGTGCTATTTTAGACAGTATGGAGTGTGTAATGTGTTAGTTGTGCTATTTGTAGGCCATATGGAGTGTGCAATATGTTAGTGTGCTACTTGTAGGCTATTGGGGTGTGTAATATGTTAGTTGTGCTATTTTAGACCGTATGGAGTGTGTAATATGTTAGTTGTGCTACTTGTAGGCTTTTGGGGTGTGTAATATGTTAGTTGTGCTATTTTAGACCGTATGGAGTGTGTAATATGTTAGTTGTGCTACTTGTTGTCAGATCTGCTTCTGTGTCTTGTGCTCTGTGGGACTTTTATGTTGTAGTTTCTTTGTCTAGTTTCTGTAGTCTTTCCTGTGTCCTGTTTCCTGTGGTTAGGTTGTAGTTTTGTAGTCTTTTACATTTTCATTAGTCTGCTCCAGGTGTGTCATTTTCCCTCGTTAAGCTCGTTTACCCCTTTGTTTAAATAGCCCTTGTTTTCTCTGGTTCTCTGTTGGTCGTTGTTTCATGTCATGCAGGTGTCTCCAGTTCCCCGTGGTTTCTTTGTTTTTCTCAGTGTTATTTAGTTCTTCAAGTAAGTTATGTTTGTTTATTTTCATTAAAATCTCCCTGCATTTGGATCCTTTAACTCTGCCTGCCGTCTTTGATTCCCCTGTCCCGTGACACTTGTAGGCTATTGGGGTGTGTAATATGTTAGTTGTGCTATTTTAGACCGTTATGGAGTGTGTAATATGTTAGTTGTGCTATTTTAGGACCGTATGGAGTGTGTAATATGTTAATGTGCTACTTGTAGGCCGTATGGAGTGTGCAATATGTTTAGTGTGCTACTTGTAGGCTATTGGGGTGTGTAATATGTTAGTTGTGCTATTTTAGACCGTATGGAGTGTGTAATATGTTAGTTGTGCTATTTTAGACCGTATGGAGTGTGGTATATGTTAGTTGTGCTATTTTAGACCGTATGGAGTGTTAGCTGTGCTATTTGTAGGACCGTATGGAGTGTGTAATATGTTAGTTGTGCTACTTGTAGGCTATTGGTGTGTGTAATATGTTAGTTGTGCTATTTTAGACCGTATGGAGTGTGTAATATGTTAGCTGTGCTATTTGTAGGCCATATGGAGTGTGCAATATGTTAGTGTGCTACTTGTAGGCTATTGAGGTGTGTAATATGTTAGTTGTGCTATTTTAGACCGTATGGAGTGTGTAATATGTTAGTTGTGCTATTTTAGACCATATGGAATGTGCAATATGTTAGTGTGCTACTTGTAGGCTATTGAGGTGTGTAATATGTTAGTTGTGCTATTTTAGACCATATGGAATGTGCAATATGTAAATTGTGGATTTGCAGGGTAGTGGTGTGTGTGCATGATCTCATTTGTGCAATATGTATACTTCTAAGAACCCGCAATATGTGAGCTGTAACTACGTATATGAGTGGAGGTGTTAAGATATGTCTATTTTTTTTTTTTGTAACTTTGTGTTTTGTGTTGTCTCTGTAAAGCTGCGGACTGGACAGAGTCCAAAACAAATTTCCCTTCCCTGGACAATAAAGTATATCTTAATCTTAAGTTTATTTTTTTAAATTGTGTTGTCAGTTATTCTTATTTTGTGTCCTCATAACAAATGCAATGCAAAAAATAAATAATCAAGACATTGGTGTTTTTTCACTTGCTTTAACCCTTTTTGCATCCTTATGGACATTTTTGTCTTTTTCAGTGTTTTTTTTTTGTTTTTTTTTATTACGTTGCCTGTGTCTAACGCCATTTCTTTTAAATCTTTTTTGCACAAGGTACACAAAATACTTCCTCTCAGCGACTTTTGGACACAAATGTGGACACAAAACCCATTAAAACTAAAAAATTTAATCCCAGGGCCATTTAACTATAAAATTATTTACTTTGTGTTAAGAGGCTTTCATTCTGTTGGCAAGGGTCTTTTTTTTTTTTTTACCAAATGGTGCCTTTTTTTCAGGTTCGGCCTATAAAGCAAATACTCGCTTTATTCCTATTTTCTGCTTCGGCATATAGAGCCAATAGGAAAAACTATGCAACGATAATTGTGTGGGTGTGTTGGTATGTGTGTATTTGGATTTTTTATTTGCAGTTGAGTTTTTCTCTCTCAATTTTACAATCACTGTGTGCACCAGTGGAGTTTTGCTGGCATCCAATGGGGGAAATTTGTTTCTGCGTTCGAAAGAAATATTACCGAAATCAACCTAAAATTTGGACTTATAGGGCCCTATTTTAACGTTCTGAAACGCAAGTGTCAAAGCGCAAAGCGCAAGTAACTTTGTGGGCGGATCCCGGCGCTGTTGCTTTTTTCCCGGTGGGAAAAACGACTCTTGCGCCTGACGCAAATCTAAAAGGGGTTGGTCTGAAGTCGCTTCATTATTCATAGGTGTGGTTTGGGCGTAACGTGCAATAAACCAATCAGAGCGTCCTCTCACATTCCCTTTAAGAGCCGGTGCGCTTGTTCCAACACGGATTGCTATTATAACGGCGGATTGCTATTATAACGGCGGATTGCTATTATAACGGCGGGTTTGCCAGCGCACGCCAGGAGCAGTTCACAGCCGAGGAGACCGACGTTCTCGTCAGGGCCGTAAAACACAGAGAAGTGACATTGTATGAGGATGATGGAGAAACCACACAAATTAGCTTCGGTTAAACAGGCGTATAATTTGGGTAAATGTGTTGCCTAATCTAGATTTTTTTTTTTTATCAAATATTCACAATGGCACAAATATTCGCAATGGTACGTATGTGTTGGTTTTAACCCTAAATCAAACATTTTACCAAGCATTTGTTGTTTCTTAAACCTGTTCTTACAAAACCCATAGCCCAATCAGTATGAACAGTCTCAAAGTCTTAATAATTCACAAGATTTAACAAGTTGTCAAATTCGTACGATACTAGTACATATTTGTATACTTGTACATAATCCTGCAGCTTTTACTCCTAGTGCTGTCATTGGCTACTGCCTCAATTCCTGTACATATTTATCGCGATATTTGTAAATCAGTTGCGCCCCTTCTTGGAAAGTAGTCTGATGTCCCACACACTGTCAGAAAGTTTATATTAATTGCATTGTGTATTCATTAAAATTATTACAAATTAGTCCCTGTCTGTTGTGTTCATGTTCCAATGTCCAATGATACATGATGTCTCTCCACACCTCATAACCTACCTCTGTTTGCAAGAGAGGAAAAGCTAATCTGGCTTGTCACATGACATCAGATACGCGATTATTTTGTCGTAATCAGATCAGTTACACTGCTGATAACTGTCCCGTTTGCATATAAATCATGTTATTTTTAAACGAGTTCATATGATTATTGCTTGCTATTAAAGACATACTTTTATTCATAGAAATGCCCACATATCAGTGAACGTATAACATAAAAATGCTTTTAACATTTAATTATGCAACACTCTTTACAGAAATATATCCCACAGTTATGGATAAACTCCCAACATCATCATCAAGTCCTGTGCTGGGCACATTGGGCAACAAGTGTCCTCCAACGTATTCGATCCGTGGCCAAGTTCTCCGCATTTTCCCATGGGACACTGACATTCTTCAGGTCTTCGTGAAACATCTGTCTCCATGTCTTCCTTGGTCTTCCCTGTCTCCTGCATCCTCCTGGTGGTGTCCACTTCATCACTGTCTTTGGGTGGTGTTGTTTGGGCATGCGTCGGATGTGTCCAGCGAGGTGCAGCCTTTGCTCTGTCACAGTTTCTGAAAGTCTTCATGTGAAGTCCCACTCCTCCTCAGGATCTCTTTGATATATGCAGTAACATTTGCAGGGCGGTGGGAAGCTTGGCTAGGGGAACAGGCCTTGGAGAAACTATCCACTACAGTGAGGATGGTGGTGTGGCCATCACTGTTAGTCGGTGATGAAATCGGTGGCTATGTGGGACCAGGGGCGTTGCGGTATGGGAAGTGGCTGGAGTAGACCGGCGGGTAACAGACGGGATGATTTTTGGGTGTTGCAGATCTGGCACCGTTGGATGAAACTAGTGGTGTCCTGGGCCAAGGTTGGCCACCAGTAGCGGTTCTGAAGGAGCTGGATGATGGCCGTGACTTCCTGGATGTCCGGAGCTGGGGAGAGCATGAACATGCTCCAGGACCTGGTTACGGAGCATTTCGGGGACAAAGATTCTGTGGGGCAGATATGCCGAGGGAATTTCCGTCTGGGCGTTGGCCTGTTCGAGCTCTGTCTCAATATCCCATTGAATGGGACCTGCCGTGGACTCAATGCCGCGAGGAAACATGGAACCTGGCCCACACTCATCTCCAACGTGCAGTCCGCCACTACAAGAGACAGGCTGACCGCCGTTGCAGACCTGGTCCAGAAGACCAGGTTGTCCACCCAAGACCTACGCCTTCAGCTCCGCTGTGAGAAGCTTAGCCCTAGGTATGTGGGTCCATTCAAAATCCTTCGACAAATCACTCCAGTCTCTTACCGTCTTGCCCTTCCTAACCATTTCCGTATTGCTCCCACCTTCCATGTGTCACTACTCAAACCTGCCGCTGACCCCTCTGAGCGAGGAGAGGAGAGGTCCCAGGAGCTGAGCCCCCTACCCATTCTGGTGGAGGGCGAGGAGGCCTATAGAGTACACCAGCTACTGGATTCCAGACGTCGGGGTAACACACTTCAATACCTGGTCGATTGGGAGGGTTTCGGTCCAGAGGAACGTTCGTGGGTCAACACCAGGGACATACAGGACCCCACTCTCACCATTGAGTTCCATCAAAACCACCCGAACAGACCTGCTCCCCGACCACGTGGTAGACCCTGACAGCATCCTCGCGCAAGGAGTCGCTCGCAGGGAGGGGGCTCTGTCACGATCACCGACTTCATGACCTTCCTCTCTGGCCGCCAGAGGGCGCCCTCACCTGAATACTGACTTTCCCATACGAACTGCATTTCCCATAGTACATCATTCCTGGACTAATCCCGCATCCACCTGCCCTTACTGATCACTCACGCACCTGCATCTCGTTCCCTACACACATAAAAACCACACTTTCTGCCTACCTGTGTTTGACCCCATCTGATCTGATCTTCTCGTTGCCTGCCCATTGACCCTCTGCCGTGTAACTGGACTCTGTTCTGCTTGCTGCCTGCCTCTGAACCCTTGCCTGGACTATCACCTCGTCTTTGCCTGCCCTGCTCTGTCCCTTCTGCCCGTGCCTGACATTTTCCTGTCAACCACTCTATAATAAAACTTGTTGCAAAATGGACCTGACTGATTCTGATGATTCATCACAGTATCACTATGGCCATTTACATACCCTGAAAGTTACCTCAGTTTTTGGAACCAAAGATTGAGGTTAAAAATAAATAACTAAATAATACATTTTAATTTAATTAATTTTGAGATTATACAGGTTTACATTAAGCAGGTAGGTGCTAAGCTTGGTAAGTTTTAATATCAGAAGTTTCTTACAGATGCTCATTTTTGCTCGACATATGTTACGCCCCTGAAAAAGGGGAGAAATAATCACGAGAGTGATACGGTTAGGTTTCCTCCAGGGGCGTTTTCAGGATTTTCATTTTAGGGGGGCTAAGCCCCCAATGAGGGTATGATAAAAAATGTTTTAAAATGCTTTTTTTTATTTTAAAAGCTCACTATTAACCAGTTTCATTACCATGCAATAGCAGGGTTTTATAATCATTGTGGTCCTTAATGTGAAGCTGGTTAGTTAGGGGGGTTCGGGGCTTCCCCGAGAAAATTTTGATTTTTCTGATCTACATATGTGCATTTTAAGATGTTTTGAAGGCCAAAAAAATTGGATAACAACAGCTTTAAAACCATGGCACTGGCAGCTGATTATTTTTTCTCTCCTCAGTAGCATCACTCTTTTCTCATTGTTTTTATCTTGCCCTTCCCCTCCTAAAGTTGAGCTTTGACTGATATAGGCTTTTCATTTTTGTTTGTCAGTGAAGAAAGTAAACATAGTTAACTGATAGGTTGATTTTGCCTATGAATCATTGTCTCAGACGCGTTCATTTACTGAAATCTACTAGGAAAGCTAGGTAACTGAGTTTATTAAATTAATTCACAATATGTAGGCTACACATTCATTATTGATCTTATGCCTAATACAGGGCTTTATAATCAAAGAGGTCCTAAATTTGAGGTTGGTAGGGGGTTCACATTTTTTATTTCACTGATATGTGCATATCAAGTGACCAAAAAAATGGATAAGAAATAGCTTTAAAACCATGTTAGTGGACAGTAGATTATTTGTCAATACCTGCTCTCTCTTCATCTCCATCATCCTTTCTTTTTTTCTCAATCTCCTCATCTTGCCCTTTCTCTTACCCTCCTAAAGCTGAGCTTTTTTAATTTACTAAAGGCTACAATTTTTTTTATTTTATTATATTCTCAATATGTACGCAATACGCATTCATTATTAATCATGTGCCTAACATGATGAAAACGGCTTTGTTAATGTTTCTTGTCCCCTCACAACGACAGAAAATATTAGGCTACGTTACATATAGGCCTATTTTCAGTTCAAAATGGCGAAATTAGACAAAACTTTATTAGTTTGCCCGTTTAGCATTTATGACCTAAAAAAAACTGTCAAATATGAAATGTTACGTTTAGCTACTTACATCTTATCTCACACTTGAACGTACACTGAAGCGTCGAGTCGCTCTGCTAAATTTCGCGCTCTGCAGCGTCTGTGAACATAAAGCCCGCCTACTTTGATTTGATTGGTCATCTAAAATATTCTGACATTGACGAGCAGTGACAGACCAATGAGGCTCAGATGAACACACACACACACACACACACTGTCCTCTGTTTCTGACGTGCGCTCTGCTCGGCGCCGCTGCGGATTGAAGATGAAGAATGCGCTGAATCTGATTATAACAAGACTGAAGCGTACACAAATTTGTGTAGCCTACAATAATCACATATTTTTAGGGGGGCTAGCCAGAATTATAGGGGGGCTGAAGCCCCCCTAAAAAGGGCCTAGTGACGCCCCTGGTTTCCTCACTGAAAACTTTAGTGTTATCTCTTTTACAACAATACAACATTTTACAGATGAACAGATCTACAGGAAATAGTAGTTTTGTAGGGTATAGGGCTTATCCAAGTCACAACAGCATACACTAATTCACTGGAACATATACTCATTTTTAATATAGCTGTCAAGCACAAAGTTGCTTTAGTAAACTACATTAGCTCAGTAAACTACATTTACCAAAAATGTCAATAAAGTGTTTATTTATTATTATTTATTTATTTGTCACATTATACAAATAATACCGCAATATAGATTATTAACTGCGTATCTGTTCATTCACAATTGACATAAAATGGCGGCTACTCTCCGTACAAAGCTATTTTTTTCTGTAACCGAGTGGGGGCTCCGCTCACACACGCACATATTACACTCTGCAAACTTAACTCTAACTTACTCAAAATGTTACCAGAAGACACCTTCAACACTCTTGACATGTTAACACGTTATTACATTTACTTAACTCAGTTTTTTACCAATAACGTACCTGAAAAAGGGGAGAAATAATCACGTGAGTGATAGGTTTCCTCCTCACTGAAAACTTAGTGTTATGAGGAAAAGACCGCGATTTCCCCGGAAACTTGGGTGGAAACAAAAGCAATCAATAACAGGCGCGTAGATTTAGATCACTTTTTCCATCACAGATTAACAATTTTACCCTTAAAGGGTAACTAAACCCCTGGTCAGAGCCTGACTCCACCCACTGGCAATATTTGAAAAATGCTGGAAAAGTGGGCAGAGCCCAACGGACGAACCGAGGGCGGGGCTGAGCGCGTGATTGACAGACCCGCAGTGACGCAGTGATTGACAGCTGCTGTCAGACTCGCTAAGATAGAGAGTGACTGGAGTGACGCAAGTAGCTTTGCAACAGAGCGGTCATTTGAAGTCGAGGACTTTTCTCCCCCACCTTCCCCTGAAGTGGAGGAATTGTCTGTGGACACAGAGCCAAAACCATATCAATTCGAGCCGCGAGCTCAAACTGTGGTGTCGCATCGCATTAACTCCCGCATCGCGATCGGCATCCGACGATGCTAGCGAAGCAGCCACGCAAGAGAGAATGGGTCCAGTATCTGAGTGGATTATTATTACTATTGACATACGTTAAGCATATTTTGCCGCTATGTGAAAAAAAATATCCAGCAAAACGCGCCGGCGGTTGTGGAGTCCATGCAGGAAGAGCAGCGTTTGGCACACAAGTGCATGTAAACACTGGCGCTAATTTCCAAGTCTGGTGGAAAGTTATGCAGTCCAGCAGTGCTGTCGCAACCGGCAACATTACACCTACGTACTATCCTAACCACTGTACTAAACACAGATAAAGCTAATGATAAAAATCTACACTATCCTAATTGATGCAATACTATGCTACTAACTAACTATGCTTCCAACAACACTAACAACTTATGCTAAATAACTACCTAGGCTACACGAAATAATCTAAATAACTATATAAATGCTATGCTAACTAGATGCTAAAATACGCTATCCTGATCGTTTTCAATACTCGTAATTCCAATTTCCAACTCCTGTCCTGACTCGCTACAGTGGTTTTGACGGAACCAGATGCTTTTATACCAGCGGCTGCCAGGAGTGTGACAGAGTAGCGTCACAGAGTACCCTACGTCACAGAGTACCCCTGCTTCAGGAGATCCCGTTTAAACTGAAGAGGGCAGCACTCAGACGTTTTTACACTATATATTTGAAAATGAAAACACTTTACACTCAAATGTTAAAAAAAGTACTCGAATCAATGAACAGCATTTATAAAGCTCCATTCTTACAGATCATTAACTAAAAAAAGTTGGTTTAGTGTTTAGTTACCCTTTAAATTAGGCACTACAAAATGAAGTAATCAATATAAAGTTTATACATTCCTCTTACAATTTTTATCCTTTGTACACATGACAGATTTGAACTTTTTAACACAATTATATGAATTGTATCAATCCCTATTAACTAGTACTGGATGCATGATCTTTTTAACCTTAGATATTTTAAGATCCTCACATCCTATTAACTTACTAAAACCTTTTAGCCCATAACAGTACAATAAGTATTTCCTTTAACCAGTCACACATACATTTCTTGGTATATTATAACAAAGTAAGGTCATTATTATTCTATTGTGTCAGGGAGGACAGATATATGAGAGCAACATGTCGACTACATTAGCAACGATAACAGGATCTGGGTGAAGATCATCAGGTAGATAGTGACAAGAAGTCATCTGCCAGACATCGATGTAGATTACTCCAATATCTCGGAACATCTCCTGCATCACTGTATTTTGCTGCATTGCATACCAATCACTTAGAAAAATGTCCTGTAACAAAACAGATCAGTAACAGACACTACTAATAAGCATTAATATTAACTTGGTTTAGACAAACTACATTGTTTGTACTACCAGAAACAGTGCTGAGTAGGTTACTTAAATATTAGACTGTCACCTGTTATAACTGACATTTAACTTTGAGCTTGTAGGCCTATCTAATAGGGGGAAAACAAGGAATAATTCATTTTAAAAAATGATTACCGTATTTTCCGGACTATAAGTTGCTCCGTAGTATAAGTCAAAAAATGCGTCATGAAGAGAAAAAAAAAACATATATAAGTCGCACTGGACTATAAGTCGCATTTATTTAGAAATGTATTTCACAAAATCCAAGACCAAGAACAGACATTTAATCTGGAAAGGCAAGTTATTCAGCTCCACAACAGCACACAGAACAACAGCTGAATAGTGTCCGGTATGTTAACGTAACAGTGTCACGGAACACACACAGGAGAGAGAGATCCAATAGCAGTAATTCTTTAATGGGTAATCCGTACTCACATCAGTCCAGGCAAAGGTCATACATCCAACAAGGCAGTCCAAGAAAACAAGAAACAGACACAAACTGGCAGACAACGAAGTGTGGTGACATAAAACAAGGACTCCGTGACAAACACTGAAACTGACAGGGTATATATACACAAGTGCTAACGAGGTGACGAGAAACAACTGAACACAATGAACACTCAGTGACAGACAGGATCATGGGAAATGTAGTAACAGAGTGTAGGACACCGTGCGGGAAGACAACCTCTAGTGGTACCCAGGAAGCACAAACCAGACACTGTGACATGACCCCCCCTCTACGGAGCGGCTACCAGACGCTCCAAGACATGACTAACACACAACACAAGAGTTCAGGAGGGAGGTGGAATTGTGGAGGATCAGGGGGAGGGATGGTGGGCCAGGTCCATGAAGGGGAACAAGAACAAGGGGTGACTGTGTAGCCGGCGGCCAGGACGAGGCAGACAGTCCATCGGGCGGCCCAGGCGAAGCAGACAGTCCATCGGGCGGCCCAGGCGAAGCAGACAGTCCATCGGGCGGCCCAGGCGAAGGCGAAGACCCCTCATCGGGCGGCCCAGGCGAAGGCGAAGACCCCTCGGGCGGCCCAGGCGAAGGCGAAGACCCCTCGGGCGGCCACGGCGAAGGCGAAGACCCCTCGGGCGGCCACGCCGAAGACCCCTTGGGCGGCCACGGCGAAGGCGAAGACCCCTCGGGCGGCCACGGCGAAGGCGAAGACCCCTCGGGCGGCCACGGCGGTGAAGACGAAGGCGGAACAAAGACAGACCCTGGCTCAGGAACTGCAACAGACACCACCGGCTCAGGAACTGCAACAGACACCACCGGCTCAGGAACTGCAACAGACACCACCGGCTCAGGAACTGCAACAGACACCACCGGCTCAGGAACTGCAACAGACACCACCGGCTCAGGAACTGCAACAGACACCACCGGCTCAGGAACTGCAACAGACACCACCGGCTCAGGAACTGCAACAGACACCACCGGCTCAGGAACTGCAACAGACACCATTGGCTCAGGAACTGCAACAGACACCACCGGCTCAGGAACTGCAACAGACACCACCGGCTCAGGAACTGCAACAGACACCACCGGCTCAGGAACTGCAACAGACACCACCGGCTCAGGAACTGCAACAGACACCACCGGCTCAGTAACTGCAACAGACACCACCGGCTCAGGAACAGGCTCGGCGGGCGTGACGTGATGCTGGGGCGGGGCCGGCAGGGCGAGCAGCTCGGGCGGGGCCGGCAGTGGAACTGGCAGATCAGGTTGCTCGGGGACGACCTCTGTGACGTGAACGGTCTCTGGATCGGCAGACGTGACGTGAACGGTCTCTGGATCGGCAGACGTGACGTGAACGGTCTCTGGATCGGCAGACGTGACGTGAACGGTCTCTGGATCGGCAGAAGTGACGTGAACGGTCTCTGGATCGGCAGACGTGAAGTGAACGGTCTCTGGATCGGCAGACGTGACGTGAACGGTCTCTGGATCGGCAGACGTGACGTGAACGGTCTCTGGATCGGCAGACGTGACGTGAACGGTCTCTGGATCGGCAGACGTGACGTGAACGGTCTCTGGATCGGCAGACGTGACGTGAACGGTCTCTGGATCGGCAGACGTGACGTGAACGGTCTCTGGATCGGCAGACGTGACGTGAACGGTCTCTGGATCGGCAGACGTGACGTGAACGGTCTCTGGATCGGCAGACGTGACGTGAACGGTCTCTGGATCGGCAGACTTGACGTGAACGGTCTCTGGATCGGCAGACGTGACGTGAACGGTCTCTGGATCGGCAGACGGGACGTGAACGGTCTCTGGATCGGCAGACGTGACGTGAACGGTCTCTGGATCGGCAGACGTGACGTGCTTCCTCCTTCTCCGCCTACGATGGCAAGACGGTAGCATCGAGCCCACCGCCTCAGGGGAAGTTCCACTCACCGGCTCAGGTGTGTTGGTCATCTTCTCAGGAGACACAGACATGACTGCTGTATCCCACTGACTCCGATGCTCAAGGTATCTGGTAAAACCCCAAAAGTCCAAGACTTCCAGACCCTTCAATTCCCACCCCAGCAATGGGTCATCAAGACAGGTATTAAAAATTCCTTTTAATGCTGCCTCATTATATCCCATTCCCCTCGAGAGCGTCCAAAAGGACTGAGCTATGCAACCCACCGGCAGGCCCTGCTGACGAAAGCTCATCAAATTTTGGACACGCCCCATCCTTTCTTTCTCCGTGGTAGGAGGGAGGATACGGTACCCCATCATGCTGGATCTCTAGGGGACGGAGTCCTTCTGTCACGGAACACACACAGGAGAGAGAGATCCAATAGCAGTAATTCTTTAATGGGTAATCCGTACTCACATCAGTCCAGGCAAAGGTCATACATCCAACAAGGCAGTCCAAGAAAACAAGAAACAGACACAAACTGGCAGACAACGAAGTGTGGTGACATAAAACAAGGACTCCGTGACAAACACTGAAACTGACAGGGTATATATACACAAGTGCTAACGAGGTGACGAAAAACAGCTGAACACAATGAACACTCAGTGACAGACAGGATCATGGGAAATGTAGTAACAGAGTGTAGGACACCGTGCGGGAAGACAACCTCTAGTGGTACCAAACCAGACACTGTGACAAACAGCTGCACAATAGCATAAAGAACATATCCCTGGGAGGCTGAATAGGCTAAATGAACATTAGCCAGCGAGTCCAAGTTGACCCCTGCCTGGACTGGATAACGATTACGGATTACCTATTAAACACTGCATTATTGGATCTTCCCTTGTCTCCTTGAGTGTGGATTGTGACAAAATTAACATAAGCCAGCGAGTCCAAAAAGTTACCGGTCAGCAAGTTCACCAAGCTCCCGATCTCATTTCACAAAACTGAATCCACTGTACTCTTCATCCTCGGTGTCACTTCTGAACAACTCCGCCAACTAGAGCGCCCTCTCGCGGCTAGGGATGGCGAAAACTAAAAAAATTCTTGACCACCCACCGAGCCTCATTAGCCGGTTGAAACCGGTTAACCGATTAGTTTAAAATATGCTACGCTATTTGAAATAACAGCCATTTCGAGCCGCGCCTGCAATTTCGCAACTCTGTTGCATCTCTCTGTCGCTCTGCCTCCCGCTCTCTCTCTCTCACACACACACACACACACACGGCGCCGCCCTTCCACTCACGTCACTTTTTAAAAATCTTCTACAGCGCGAAACACGAGTACGCAAACGCAGCGCCGAGGAGCTTGTATGTAATCGGAGGACAAATGGCTCCTTAGTTTCGAAATGGTTTGGGCACAAGGTGATCGCGTTGAAAATAAAGGCATTTGTCTAGCGTTAGAAGCTCATTTGAAACATTGCCGCGGCTCATAAATGACAGCTCCAGGCCTGCGGGTGTCGCGTTTTCAAGTGATACATCATAGATGTGTGCTACTACTGTATTTAAGCACTGTATCACACAAGTTGCAACTTACATCTGTCATTCTGTTTGGTGAAATGGTCACACACACTACTTTTCTTTGCACGCTTCTTCCTGTCGTCTGCCCTGGCTCTAACCTCGAGTGTGTTAGCCTGTAGCCTTTACTTTTCGCAAACCTTGTGAGTGCGCGAACCCAAATGCTGTGACCTCGCGCCAAATGTTTTTATTGGTTTATTAAGTACAAACAGGCGAGTTATGAAAAATTGAGTGAGGGATTTGTTCACTTCACACAAAAAGATCTTGGAATGAGACGGCTAACTGTAGTAGCGTTTAGTCCACTGTCTATTTAGCCTAATTTAGAGATCAAATTTATTTTATTTTTTTAACCGACTGCCGAAAACTTTGATCGGTTAACGTTGATACGGTCAACCATCGGTCAAACGGTCATCGGTTAACATCCCTACTCGCGGCTGTAGACGGTAATGTTTTCTCTTGGTTCATCTCAGTCAGTATGAATTAATTATTGTATATAAGTCGCACCCGACTATAAGTCGCAGGACCAGCCAAACTATGAAAAAAGGTGCGACTTATAGTCCGGAAAATACGCTAATTCTATTAATCTATATATTTCCTCATGTTTTATGCTGAGCTCTATGTTATTAAAAAAAATGAGTAGACATTCTGCAAAACAATGAAAGACAACCATGGTTTGTAAGGACATGATATGGACTGAATTACACCTTTAAGGGATGGAATTTTGCATGAATTGGAAAATGAAGTGTCACCTCAGCACTTTGAAGCATTTGTGTTTCTAGACTTTAAATATAAAGACTTATGTACCATATTACAAATACAAGACAGAACAATGATTGAAACTTGAGTAGGATTGGAAAATGAACAATTGTACCTTGTATTCTGCAGTGTTTCCAGACTTGATGATGACGGTAGTCTGTGGTGCACGACTCAACAGTGCAACAACAGACTGACGGATTTTGGCCACTTCATGCACGTAAAATGTTATTGGGTGACATTCTAAGTGGGCAAATAATGTAAAGGCAACGACTGCATAAGGTCCACCAGTGATTTCATCAATATAATTGCTGATATAATGCAAGTCGGTAATGGGCACTTTAGGAAATCGCAAAGGAACACTGTGTGCCGTCCAGTGAACGATGATATTATTTTTCAACTCTACAGCCATCAGGGGTCCAAGAACATGTCCAGTGTGAAGGTCCATTCTTTGTATGCCTAAATTTGATTGGGACAGTGCATGTTAATGAACAAACATGGAATACATGCATGTAAACATGCCGGATTGTAGCCAAAGGCTAATTTCCATATAGTGTAAAATAAGATAAGTAAAACTTACATTAGACTCATTGCTTTATTTATTTCTTAAAAAACTTTGCAAAGCTGCTTTTTATTGTACACAGCATCCCCCTAAAATATATGGGCACTTAAGGAATAGTACACTTTAAACAAATCTGTCATCATTTAAGTCTAAACTCAAAACCCATCTGTTTAAAAAATATTATCCGTCATGACATGTTTTCTTGACATGTTTTTCTTCACGAGTTTCCTTACGCACCATTAGTCTGTTGCACCAGACCTTTGCTTCAGCTGCCGATCTTCCATGCTCTCTGTAAATAGTCTTGTTTTGTTTCTGTGACTGTTTCTGTTTGTATTCCACTTGCAAACCGATATGCAATTGCAAACGCTCGTTTCTTGAACTGGGCAAATGTCTATTGTCCAAACGTATTGTTTGTTCTTTACTGTCATTGTGATGATTAATGTTGTTTTTATTTTAATTTTTGATTATTGTTTCTGTTTACTACACTTGCACTGCGAAACGCAACTGCGATCGCTTGGACTGGGCAAATGTCTATTGTCCACTCATGTTTGAAATTATTTGTTTGTTCTCTACTGTTATTGTGAATATGCGTCCTTGAGCTTGGGAAAGGCTCTATATAAATTAAACATATTATTATTATTTACTCACTCTCATGTTGTTCCAAACCAGAAGTGGAAAGTCCAGGGGTCAGAAAGTAAAAGTCCTGCCATATGTTTATTCCACCCATGAACTCAGTCAGCTGATTTCACTAATAAGTTCTCCTGGCTGAAAAACTGTGCTAATTAGCAAATCCAGGTGATTGGAACAAAATACTGTGGAGGACTTTTACTTTCTGAACCTGGACTTTCCACCTCTGTTCCAAACATGCATGACTTTATTTTTCTGCAGAACACATAAGATGATATTGAATGTTTGAACAGTCTTTGTCTATAGAATGAAAGTCAATGTGATACAAATGTATGAAAATCTTCTTTTTTGTGTTCCACAAAAGAAAGCCAGTCATACAAGTTTGCAATGACATGAGGAATGATGACAGAATCTTTATTTTGGGGTGCACTATCCCTTTAAGATGCACGGACACATTTGCATGTCTAAATGTCATTGCATTAGATGCAAACAAATACTTTATGAACCATTTAAGCAATAACATTTTGCAATGAAGAAAATAATTACAGTGTTAAAGTGCGACCTATTTAAGTCTTTAAAAAAAAATTTGGCACTTGGCACACCATATTTTGATGTAATGGCAAGACATTCATGCATTTGTTGATGAAGCATCCAAATACTTTTTGGGGCTTCTGTATATGAATAACTTGCCTGGCACTTTTTTTTCTAAATTCTCAAACCACTGCCTTATGGTAGAGTCTCCAATAATGTAGACGATCTTGTTTTTAAGACAATTTCCCGATTGTGCAGGACTGAACTGTTGGGTGTTGCACACAAAAGACTTCCAGACATCATTCAGATAAAACCCTGCAGGAACTGGTGTCATCATGCCAGATCTGCATCTCTCCATTGTGTCTAAAGCAAAGAAAAATGTACCTGAAGAGACTGTGCCGTAATTATGCAAATTTGTAATTCTCTTGCAACTAACTACTATTGATTTTAGATTATATCGGTCCTGATATATGAACATACCGATGCCTGTAGTGTTGGGAAGGACGTTGGGAAGGACATTTATGATTTGTGTGTCTCCAGCAATAGCAAGATTTGTTAATGTCCTGGGGAGAAGAAAAAAAACATATTCTGCAGTTTTTCAAATTTTCTAATTCCTCTGTAATTCATTTTGAATCCTTTCCCACTTACTTTGTGAAAATTTGCATCTCAAAGGGATTTAATGGGGTTACCAAATCTCCGCCAGAGTGATAAACAAGTTTGTCACAAGAAAGTTGCTTTGGTCTCTCACAATGCCACACCGTCCCTGTTTTTAAATCCTTATACTCACAGCAGCAGTCGCCTTTTCTCCAGCTTCCATCTGCACCCCACTTAAGATTACATTCTACTACTTCACTGATCCTGGTTTTATCGGGTCCTGGCCCTTCAAAGTGGCCATAATACTGGCTTCGTGGAAATGAGGACTCCTTGTATTTTTTAAGAATCTGCACAACCTCACTGGAGTGCTCTAGACGTACATAGACTTGTGCCTGACCTTCCCAGGGCAGAAGAAGAGCTACAGAGTAAGTCCCATTACGGTGATCCAGAAGCTCCCCGTACACACTCGCCTTCAAGAAGAATAGAGAAGGTTAAAGGAGAACTCCGGTCAATTTTAACATTGAGCTAATTTTTTTGTAAATTTGGAGTGCTGTCAAAACAGAGAACAACAACAAAAATCTGTGTTGCCTACACCGTGTTATCCTCTTTTTAAAATTTGCAAAACATTTAAAATTCTAATTTTAAACCTGCTTTTATCCTCTTAACATCTTTGATATGTCATTACAAGTGCCCAGCCATGTTGAGTGATTCCTTCAGAGTGAACACGGTGAATCTGACTGCAGTAGATGTGAAAGATATGAATAAAAATGATGTTATATCAGCCAGCGCACAGACCTGTATTTACTTCCTGTTTTCGGTTGAAGTCCAAAGTAGTCGATTGTCGAGTTCACGCGCATAGGTTTAGTTACATATGATCATGCGCGTGAACTCGACAATCGACTACTTTGGACTTCAACCGAAAACAGGAACTAAATACAGGTCTGTGCGCTGGCTGATATTACATTTTTATTCATATCTTTCACATCTACTGCAGTCAGATTCACTCGTGTTCACTCTAAAAGAAACACTCAACATGGCTAGGCACTTGTAATGACATATCAAAGATGTTAAGAGGATAAAAGCAGGTTTAAAATTAGACCCCATTCAAGTCAACAGGGTGCAAATTTTAAATAGAGGATAACACAGTGTAGGCAACACCGATTTTTGTCGTTGTTCTCTGTATTGACAGCACTCCAAATTTACTAAAAATTGAGCTCAATGTTAAAACTGACCGGAGTTCTCCTTTAAGTGCAATGCAGAAAACTAATGTCTGTTGGTAAATCTAATTTTAAAGCATATAAAACTATAATATATAAAATGTTGTAAACAAAATCAACCATTAACTGGCAAATTAAACTCAATATGACAAATATCTTAATTTTTAGTTATAAAATAATATAAAACAAACACACCTTTAGCTCAGAATTGAATAGCTTTGCTTTGAAAAAATCTCCACCATATCTTTTCAGGTTGTTGTTGTGGTCTCTGGCTGTGATGGTAACGGAGATATTTTCTCCCACTTTGTAACTCTCCTTGAGTCCCACGATAGAGAATGATGAGTGGACTGGGCTTGTGCTCTGATTCAGCTGAGTAATTTCTTGATCTGGACCGGGCCAGTCCAGAGCTTTCTGTAAACTATCCCACTCCTCTTCACTGATTCCCATGTCATGAGCGGATATTGTGGATGAAGAATCATTATTTCGAGGAACTGCTTTAGGTCTGGGGGGCTGAAATGGTCTTATTTGGATCCCGCCAGTCAATCCCCATAGAACCTGAGAGAGGACCAGGATATCAATCAGATCATTGTGGATAAACATACTTTCTGGATAATACTAGAAAAGATAGATGGATATTTAGGCGTTTGGTGAAATCTATATAGCCTACAGTAGCTCAAACATGAGTTGCCTTAACACAACAAGTCAGTATTGGACAGCAAAGGGAACTGAGTTCTCATCTACATTTAACTCGCTTCCCTGCCACTACTAAAATTACTGAGAACACTTCCACCAATTATAGAGTCGCTGCAACGCATTCTCATCCTAGGGCGTCATATACTGACACTTTTGACATTTCGTCTACATCCAACGCACATGGCACCCTTTAGCGTCAATATGACACGCACAGAGCTTTGTTCGGTTATGGTTGGGTTTAGGTCTGAGGTAGGGTTTAGGGTTAGACCGCTAGGAGGCGCCTTCTGGCCCATATCTATCTGCGTCTCATATTGACGCTAAAGGGTGCCATGTGCGTTAAATGTAGACGATATCAAAAGCGTCAGTATATGACGCCTTGGGATGAGATCGGGCTGCTCACGACATGCAAATCATGCCAAAAGAGCTCTTTAGCTCCACCCATGAAGCACTGCGAATGACACAAAAGAGTCGGCCTCCCTCCTTTCTCTGTAACCGGCTTGTAGCCTATGTACTAATGTGACTTGACAAGACAGTGTTTAATTTCCATAGCAATGACTATTTACTTCATTTTTTTTATCAGCTTTCTGTAGCGCAGCTGCCGAATCTTCTGTGGAAGCAACTTATAGCGTCTAGCACAGACTAGACTCTAGCATTAAAACACGATATAAAAATGATATTACAAACCAACCAGACATTTAAGATGAATCCTGATTTTTTGTTTCTGATCTTTTCCATGGGAAAAATAATATGAATGTTTCTTGTTTGCTCATTGGCTTCCAGTTTGTGATAGTAACATACATGTGATAGTAACTTAAAAAACTCATGCTGACTTTCAAAAAAATAAAGAAAATAGAAATTTGAATTAGTTAGGAAGTGTGATGGTGCGTTCACACCGGACGCGAGTAGCGCGTCAGGCGCGACTGATTTCAATGTTAAAGGGATAGTTCACTTTGAAATAAAATGTTGGTATGTTTTAGCTTACCTCAAGGGCATCCAAGATGTAGGTGTCTTTTTTTCCGCAGTAGTTTCAATTTTGATATTTTTAGGTCAAAACCGTTTTTTGTCTGACAGTCATATCATGCAGGTCTATGGTCACTGTCTCAAAGAGCATACACAGAGTCCAAAATAAAACAATTCCCCATAAGTACACATTGATGGCCTAAGACACGAAACGAGCGGTTTGTGTGAGAAAACGAATGGTATTTACATCGTTTTTACCTCTTGTAAACACAGCCAGGTCCAAGTGATCTGAGGGCGCGAGCGCATCCTTCTGTGTGACGTGTGCGCAGACTGGTGCATATATGTATACACTAGATGTCGCCTTGGCTACGGCAGTTCATTGGAACGAATGTCTTTAATGCGACATCTAGAGTATACATCTATACTCCAGTCTGCGTACACGTCACACAGAAGGATGCGCCTCGCGCCCTCAGATCACTTGATTCATTTAATGTGCATGCTCTTTGAGACAATGACCATAGACCTGCATGATATGACTGTCAGACAAAAACGGTTGACCTAAAAATATCAAAATTGAAACTACTGCGGAAAAAAAGACACCTACATCTTGGATGCCCTTGAGGTAAGCTAAAACATACCACAATTTTATTTCAAAGTGAACTATCCCTTTAAGTCAATGCAAAGACGCGTAACGCGCGTAAAAAAATCCTGCGGTGCGGAATGACGGCGGTGATCCACTTGTCAGTGCGACACTTCTGTCGCGCTGCAATCCACTATATTCCTATGGGTGATGTCAAGCGACTTTGACGCGCTCGCAAAGCATTCCGGGGAAGGTGGCGCTTCATTTGAAAAAATGCCGCGCGTCAAAAAGCTGGCCGATGCCCATCTTTATGCAAATGAATTCCGTTGAACGCGACGCGGCTATCCAATAGAAGCACGCACATGGAGACGGGGGGAAGTCTCTCACGGGTCCTTTGTTTTTGACTGGCCGCTGGCTCAAAACCACGCCCATAGCGGTAAACTAGAGGAACGCCCATCAACGTACACATGTGGGGAGGCGGTCGCGACACCACACGACATTCGTGTCGGACAAGTGGATCAGTACCGTGAGGCGTATGTGCGGCGCGGTAGACGCGAGTATGCCTCATTCGCGCGTTCAAGTTCACACCTCTCTGGAACAATGTCACACAAACCCATCATTTCACCAACAAATGGAAGTTTTATCAGAAAACTATTCGTAAAGAAATCACTGGAAACTAGCGAGATCGCAAAACGAACATGATAAAGCGATAAAGTTTGCTGGAATTTTTGTTGGTTACTTAAAGATTTAAAACCCATGAATCTGTGTTTTACCACAGGTTTACAATAAAACATGATAGGCCAAACATTGAGTTTCATTATTAATTAATTTGTGTCTAGATTGCACATTAGTCACACAGAAATAAAATGGTTTTACAGTTATTTCAAAAAAGAATATAGGCATGACTGAGGCAGAACTTCTTATAGTCACAATTAATTTTGAATGCTAAAAATGTTTGATTATCCTCAGATACACCCTTACACGCAATCCATAAGGAGATAATAGGCTTGTTTGAGATGCGCCTTGCCCTCGCCTGAAATGTAGTCGAGAGTAGGCGGCTACATTGAGGGGGAGGAGTGAAAAAAGCGCAAGCAAGCCGGACAGTTTTTCTCTTCTCACAGTGGATCTGACACCTGTGAGATCAAAGATGGATATCGCGGGATTCACGGGATTCACGCTCGTGCACAGTGTTGCTAATCAACTGGATGTAATTTAAGTTCTGTTACTTTTATATGAAAATAAATATAATGAACAAGACACCCAAAGCACTGGTTATTTTATCCCATTCCAAATACATGTTTATCAATCATTTTTGTTCTTTAATACAGACGTGTTTTTATAAAAAAATTAAATAACAATTACATAGCCTAATCACATAATCCATATAGAGATCGCACTGTCAGAGAGTTCGGGAATATTCACAAATAATTTATACACATAAAACATGATATCAGAGTTTTAAAAACAAATTTTTAAAAGAGAACAATACATCATGGTTGTTTAAACCAATGAGCATTAGTCTCGGCCTCAGGCGTCACGCCCACGGAACGTTGGCTAAACGTCTGATGCATACGGTACACTTAACTGGAAACACTACAGGAATGTCGAAGTCGTCATCTGATTGGTTGAATTTTATCGGATTTCCGGGGGGTGCGAGTGTTGCGTTATTTTTCGGTCCGCCGGGAAACAAAGCGCAGACGTGTGATTGCGGAAGGAAAACTGTTGTGTTTACATGAGTGACAATGAGCATTTATCAAGATCAGCTAAACGTAGGATTCTCAAAAGTATGCGAGGTTCACGGCATAGACTCTTTAAGAGATGTGCAGGAGTTTTGTTTGAGGCACTTAGTGGAGACTTGTTGCACGCCGGTCTGTTGTTGTGGGGACATTTCCACGCCCCCGAAACGTGACGCTGAACGAAACGAACTGTAATTGGTTGTTTGGACATGTCAGTCAAACGGCCTTATGGGCGGGCCTTGGCCAAAGAAACCTACTATGAATTCCAGACCTTCAGCCGTCAGTCTGAAGGTCTGGCTACGCGAGGACTACCGGTGATCGGTCTGCGCAGATTTTGCTCATCGCCTTGCCTCGCCTGAAATGTAGTCGAGAGTAGGCGGCTGCATTGAGGGGGAGGAGTGAAAAAAGTGCAGGCAAGCCGGACAGTTCTCTCTTCTCGCAGTGGATCTGACAGCTGTGAGATCAAAGATGGATATCGCGGGATTCACGGTATTCACGCTCGTGCACAGTGTTGCTAATCAACTGGATGTAATTTAAGTTCTGTTACTTTTATATGAAAATAAATATAATGAACAAGACACCCAAAGCACTGGTTAATTTAATCCCATTCCAAATACGTGTTTAATTTTTTTTCTTTAATACAGTACAGACATGTGTTTTTTTTTATATATAAAAATTACATAATCCATAGAGATCGCACTGTCAGAGAGTTTGGGGAATACTCACACATATTTATAGGCCTACACATAAAAACACGAAATCAGAGTTTTAAATTCAAACATTTTAAAAGAGAACAATACATCACGGCTGGTTAAACCAATGAGCATTAAGCTGTGTAGTCAGCAAGTCGTTTCCCATCGTGCTTTTGATCAGCGCAGTCGGAGAGCAACTGCGCGCAACTGCAGAATCCGACAAGTGCGCCTTGCGCTCGCGAGAGTTTTTTGACATACGTCGGCATGACATCAGAGCCAGGCGGACCGCACTCGGACACTTTTCTAACCGGCATGCATCTCGCGCTGATCACCGGTGATCGGTTCTGCGCAGATTTTGCTCATCTCAAACAAGCCTACTGTCTTTAAACTCTTGTTAGTTTCATTATTAATTAATTTGTGTCAAGATTGCACATTAGTCACACAGAAATAAAATGGTTTACAGTTATTTCACAAAGAATAGGCATGGCTGAGGCAGAACTTTCTTATAGTCACAATTAATTATGAATGCTAAAAATGTTGATTATCCTCAGATACACCCTTACACGCAATCCATGAAGATGATATTGTCTTTAAACTCTTGTTATGACACGGAAATGTCGAAATGTGTTTTTTGACAAGTTTATTTAACTCAGTAACAGATTAATGGACTCTCAGTAAATCAGTTTTTTTATTTATTATGAGATCATACAGGAATAAAAATAAGTCTATATGAATTACGCCATAATAATGAAATAATATATTGAAGTAGCCTATTGAATTGCAATTTGAGTTGGGATGACAGAAAGAGGAATTTTATATTTCGTCTATTGTTGGAAAGGCCGAGTCATGTGCGCATGCGCTACTTGCTGTCAGTCATCATCAGCAGAGAGCGCGACTGTACGAGCGGGACTGTACTAACAAGACTGTGTGTGCAAAGTGCGTCAGTAAATATATGTAAGTTGACTGTTTACCTAGTTTGATGATCAATACTTGTTAAGGAGCTGTAAAGCCTTGATGTCATACTTTCATAAAGTGATGCATGTTTAAGAGAGATGAATCCGTTAATCGCGTGGAGGTTGAGGGCTCGTTGAATGTGCCGTTTATGTTCGATATTACTTGCTATTATAATATTTGTATTGCACACAGTGTTTGATTTGTACATATGTATGTGTGATCGGTACATTAGTATTTGGGAACTCTTGTTATTTCGAGTTTAAGGACGCGATCATTATGATTATGTGCCATTCATTTAAATTACCTCAGATTTAGTTTCGGTTTGAATATTATGCCCATTTCTGACCACCGGGTGGCGGTATTGCATATTTTCGTTGCTTGTATATTGATTTCTTTATTTAATATAGAATCGGCCCTGATAATTCTTTATTTGAGAAATGTAGATTTGGAAGTAATGTTTGTATAATAATACTAGAGACATTTGTTAATATATATCTTTATTTCTTTCCATTTGTAGACCACACAAACATACACATCTAAATTACTTCAAGCAATCTGTGTACTGCTGTGTTGGGCATAGCCAAACTGTCCAACAATAAACCACCTTTGCATGGAACTGATTCAATCCATTGTGTTCTGATCGACACCCCATTGAGGAAAGCTAAGAATAATAAATCATCACCTATTACAGTCTAACCCTTCCTATCGAATAAATGGTCCTTCGAGCCGGATCTGGCATTCCTTATGGACAAAGAATGATCAGTATCACTATGCAACCTGAAGAAGCATCTTCTCAGATTGTCAGACCAAACGTCAAGTTCATCTTCCTGTTTACCTCAAAGATTATGATCTTACGACTGTACATCGTAGAGCAGGCAGCCAGCCGGTATCGCCTCACACAACACAGCATACACAGTGGCTTGGAGATGCTGCAGTGAACATCCCTTCACCTTCTACCAGAGTAACGAGTCCCATAAGTCAAGATCCATGGGACACAGTGGATGAATGGGTCGCCCATAGTCGGGGAAAGGGATCCTTTTATCCAAAGAATGGATAGCATAGAACTGCAACAACCTAGCGCCAGCTACGCTCCAGTGCAAGCCAGTTAATAGTCCTCAGACTTCTCCATATCATCGGCCATGGGAAGAACATCACTCCACGCCGTTGCCAAGTACATCTTTCCCAGCACAGGATAGACTCCTCCCACATCCTGGAACGGCATCCTACCGTCCACACTCCATGGTGTCTACATCTTTACCACCTATCTATGGTAAACGTCACCAGGACAGACTTCACAGCAGCGCCACCTCTAAAGCCACACCAGCCCCTTCCTGCTACAACAGGTGACTCTAAAATGTTAGACATTCTGGGAACAATGATGGGTGAACTTCAGATAATGAAAGATCAGATCTTAGCGGCGACACCTACTAAATCACACATTCGGCCAACCATGTGTGGTGAACGTGTTGGCTATGATTTCCCTTCCTGGCAGCATCCTGAAAACCCAGATCACCCTCTTTATCAGAGAACAGCTATTCCTATGCCGGGCCTCCAAGCAGATACTCCTGTCCCTCACAGGCATTCCAGGACATTGTATAAGGTCCCCTGGAGAGACCTTTAGATTATCCTGCACAGGTGCGTTCTCAGTCCCAGCAACCCACAGGGCCACCGTTAGTACACAAAGATCCTTATGCCTCTCACCTGAATCCCTGTAAGGAAAGAAACCACCTACCGAGGTCCAGTGCCAACCATACCCAACTTTTTGTACTAAGGACCCCAGTGGAGTTTACTCGTTTAAAATAGCTCTTGAGAACCTTCTACCATCAGATGCCACAGAACTGTTCCGGTACCAAATCTTGCTGGATCATTTGAAGCTAGACGAAGCTCGTCTGGTGGCAGATTCCTATCTCAATTCACCATTTCCATACTCTGCTACTATGGCCGCTCTGAATGAAAGGTTTGGCCAGCCTCACAAGTTGGCACTCAAGAAGATTGCCAAAGTAATGGATTCCCCAGATATCCGACGAGGAGATACTGAGGCCTTTGACAAATTTGCTCTACAGATTAGGGCTTTGGTGGGTATGTTGGAAACACTTGGAGATGAAGGTGAAGCCGAGCTTCGATGTGGGTCACATGTAGAGAGACTGCTGAGTAGTTACCTGCTGAAATGAGATCAGGATTCCGAAGACAGATGTACCACCGTCCTGGGTCTGTATCATACCTTCGTGAATTTTCCGAGTGGCTCCAGTATGAGGCCTGGTGTCAAAGCAGTGAGGTCACAGATCAGTTACAAGAGCCAGAGACCAGAACGCTGGAGAGAAGCCAAACCCACTGCCCGTTCAGCTACCATCCTTCATGGAGCGGACGACATTGCCACAAAGATACCCTCAGCACCGTTTCAAGTTAGACCTGTTAAAGCGGAGAAACCTAAACTCCCACCTTAGAGCTTTTTGTCCTTACTGCGATAATGAGGACCATTATCTTAGTCAATGTCCCACTTTTAAGTCCTTTGATAAACAGCAAATGATTGAATGGATCCAGACCAATCATCGTTGTTGGCGCTGTGGACGTGCACACCAAGCAGCCCAGTGCACACTCAAGAAGCCTTGTAGCATCT